>JASANF010000431.1:0-13188 GCA_030248245.1 Trissonchulus sp. WLG1_4
TGTGAAGTTGCGAGAAACTCAACATTATCAAAAAAATCTTCGTAACTTTAGTAAGTTTTGAAAACTTTTAAGTCTCATCTGAAATACCGAGACCACCCTATGGCAGGTCTCGGTTTTCCTACCGAGACCGAGACCGAGACCGAGACCGAGACCAGCCTAGTCTCGAGTTTTTTACCAGACCGAGACCGAGACCGAGACTGCCAACCCTGATCTTCTTTTTCTTTTTTGATCACCCACTTTGAGATAACCGAGTTTGATCTGAGAGTGGTCGTCTTTGAGGTTGAAGACTTAAGACTTAAGCTCGATTCATACTTTGTCCTTATGCTTGTCCCTATTGTTTTGTCCTTAAGCAGTTCCAGACAAACTACTGGGATAAATGACCCAGTTTTTGACATGAAGAAAGTAATATATGCAATCCTGTTTGCAAAAATTAAATGAAACAATTGTGTGAATGATGCAAAATAGCCAACTAAAATTTATCCTTTTCACTTCCCCTGTGTTCTTAGGGACAAGGATGAACCAGGTTTGATCTCTAATATGTATTTAATGGATTAGATTAAAATTTGTTTTGTCAATAATTCATGACATTAGCAACAAATGTTTGACATTGTGATTAGTTATTAGGCAAACAATTTTTAATCTAGCCCGTTTAATTCGTTTTAAGAATTGGCCCTAAGAAGAGTATTGTGTGCGGATTTCCGCTTCCCAATTTTTGGCAGTGGCTCAGCCAATACCAACGTCAATCCTGTACTCTTGCTGTTTAGCCTAATTCAGGACCATTGATGCTCTATTAGGCCCATTGACAGTCTATTAGTAGATCGTCTATTCATTCATAAATCTTCTTTGCTATTTTGCTTTCTATTCATGGGTTTTCATTCATAGTTTGCGGAACATTGTGCATTGAGTTATGCTTGCAGTCACTGAATTTTAATTTATTCATTCATAATCGACGATTGGGTTTATATATGCAATACCGTTAATCATTGTTTATCAATATAGTTTTGAAACTGTTGTCACAATATTGCTGTATTGGTTCGGAGGCACTAATGCAAATTTTTTATTGTAGGTTATTGCAAATTCTTGTTTTTTTGCTACTATGGAGCCATAAATTATCCTAAATAGGAAGTTAAATAGCATAGTGAAAAACGTGGCTCTGAAAGAAAAAGCAATTTAGTTGAATATAATACTACATATTGAAATGGCTAAATGGCAAAGTGGCTAAATATAGGTTTTCTATATTGCTACATATTTTGCAGAGCCAATAGCTGGGATTTCCAATAGTGTTCAGTGGGGGCGCTCCCAGGGGGGTGGGGCGAAATTGTTTCCGACTGAAATTTTACACAGCTTTACACCGGACGAAAAAAAATGCCTATACGTCTCCAATTGACCAAATTTGGCGTAAAAAGCAAAAATTTTTCCTAATGTTTTTTCTGGGGGCTGCCGCCCCCAGACCCCTGCGACTCTATGGCTTACTATTTCTTGTTATTATCTTTCATCAAAGCCTATACATGTATACACAAGTACATTAGGCTGCATTTGCATGTCTAGGTACTCGAGTACATTATGCTGCATTTAGTTGTGTAATACACTGTCTGATGTGATGCTCCCATCTTTTGTTTTATTTTCCTATCGGAAAAAATTTTTTGATACGTATCCAGTTGACCAAATTCGGCCTAAAAAGTAAAAAATCTCCATTTCTGGGTTCGCCACTGGTTTTACTACAAACACACTCAACTCATTGTCTTGATATGGCTGCGGCAATAACAAGATAGCGTAAAGCTGAAAAACGCTATTATAAAAAGTGAAAAAATTCTTCAGACCTCCGCCCCCCCACCGAAATAAAAGTCTAAAAGTCTGGGACCGCCAGTGGTGTTTAGCCATAATACCATTATACGTGTGAAAAGGGGTAATGGGATGGGACCCTACCAAAATCGAGGGCCCCCTTCAAAATTGAGGGCCCCTCGGGGGGGCGGGGGTTCCGAAAATGGGTATATATGAGCAAAAGTGGACATTAATAGCACTTTTTTTCAAAGATTTTGGCAAGTTTTTAACCTGTCTTTTCATGTATATATACTAGTCTTATTCTAACATGAGATTATGTATAATCTGCATGGAATTTTTCATTGCGAGTTTCCATTTGAAGTCAGAAAGAACGTTTTAGACTTTAGTCTACAGTTGAGCACCTGCAGTGAAGCCCGAGCTAAGTGTTGCCGTCATAGCATGGTAACATGGCATTATCTCGCTTGATATATAATTTAACCTCAGCTGCATTGTCTCTCAGAAATGACACGACGAAATAATTAATACAGTTACTTGAAAGGTTTAGCCGTAGTTCTAAAAAGCACCTGTCTTTTGTGAAACAATATTTTACTAACTAAAGTCCAACCAAAGCTGGACTCTGAGACAAAAAGAAACACGCGATTTCATTACGAAAAGATATCGGTTAGGGGGGGGCTTGTCCCGAAATTTTCGACATTTTAGAGGGGGCTTGTCCCGAAATTTTCGACATTTTAGGGGGGGCTTGTCCCGATATTTTGCCCCAAAAACGCGAAAATTTCCAATTTTTGCCTAAAAATGGGAAATTTTTGCGAAATTCCGATATTTTTATCGATTTTTTCGTTTTTTGGTCATTTTTTGAAGCATTTTACGGCGATCTCAAGCGATTTTGGGGTTTCAGAGAGGGGGGCTTGTCCCGACTGGTCAAATCTGAGGGGGGGCTTGTCCCGGAATTTCAAATCTGGGGGGGGGCTTGCCACCCCCCAGCCCCCCCCCATGTACATCTGTGCTTAAGAGTAAGAGTACGGCGAGTAGTCACAAAACTCACGCCACTTGTTTTGTCTCAGGGTTAAGCAGTTTCTGGTCAGGCTTTAGTAGGGGAACGATGCTTCAAAAAGATCAAGCTAACTTGTGGACGTGAGGTCCTGGCTGATTTAACAGTGGGTTGCGTGCGGTGTTCATCTCCGTTAATCTTTGCTCTGGAGCGTCAGGCTTCTCACAACTATAGACTATATATCTGCGTGCATGGTGGCAGCTCCTGAAAAAGGCTACAGCTCTACACGGACCCCTGTTACCTTCCCACGTTATTGTGATACCCATTTACCGACCCGATGCGGATAGAATGCTGGGTTGGCAGGAGCAATGTGGCTCTAATCTCTTGGTCAAGGAGATTCCGTAAACCTAGTGGCTAGTGAGTGAGATTCGAACTGCTAACCCTCGGTTTGGTAATCCGACGCCCTAACCACTAGACTACGAGGCTACAGGTCAATACTGACAAGAAACCGCCCCTGCCCTTTAACCCTTTCATTTATAATGTTGCTTCAGAGCAACAATTAGCATTATCTCCTACTATTGAAACCTGTTGGATTTATGTTTCACATAATCAGTTAATTCACGAGAATGCCTTTATTATCCGAGTGAAGCGAGCTGGTGGCCGAGTGGTCTGGCGTGACAGTGCTGCCACAAAGTTGTCACTGGGAAGCATGACCAGTCTGTGGTAGCGGATCAAATCCCAGCCAAAGCTTGTCCTTAGTGCAATTTAGAAAAATTCATGAAGGAAAGGGTTAAGGATATGTCACCCAAAGCCTCCTGCCTTCTGGCGTGTCAACTTTCTCCGTACTTTTTCTCGCTCCATATGTATATATAAGTCTATTTCCACAGCACTGAGCTGATAGTCAAAGTTTAATAGCGAGAAAATGACGGGCGTTTGGTGACGAAATGAAACAAATAAGTGCGCACTGACTAAGTGACTGAGTTTGAAAGTTTGGCTTCTAGAATGTCATGGAATGTCTGGAGTCTGGCATATACCCCCGTTCTGGTCACCAGAGACGCCACACAAATCTCTCTGTTTGCTTATTCTCCAATTCTCACTTTTCCCAACTTCTCGGACTGTGTCTTTCTGTCTAGTTGACAACATTTTTCCAGAGGAAAATTTAAAGGCTAACATTTATCTTGGTTAAAATTGTATTTTGTGACATTTAAGAAAATGCTTAACAAATATATATGTATGCTGTATACTTTTTTGTGCCGATTTTGCCATTGTAATCTAATCTGTGACTACTAAATCGAGCGTCCGGGTGGAGAGACCCGAAAATATTTTGTGCGAAAGTAAAAATGCATTTTTTAAAAAAATTTAGCAAAATTTAGTATGCTTTCGTTCGACCAGGGGGTAATGTCAGCTCGTCAAAATTTGACCAAAATTACCCCCCCCCCCAATTTCGACCACGTTACATGTATATGTGCGTATATTTACATCAGTTTTCTACTCAACTTATTTCTCCGTTAGAGGGCTTGACCTTTTCAGAATGCAAAATCAGACACCATCTGGTAGCTTATTTACTGTGCATCGGTGATCTATGGGTGGCTCTATTTTTAATTTTATAAAGCTTTCCTTGGCGTGAGATTAGACTAATGACATTCCAACCAATTTTGAGTTTTTTTCAGTCTCTATTTTCTTTTCGCCTTCGAAACGGAAGTCTAAACTGACACGCATTTGTGCGCACAGCATCCGTTTAGTGGACACTTGTAAGATGGAGGGATGGGGGACCACAAATGTGCAGCTGAAGGATTCGGGGGGGGGGGTGGTGATGCGCAAAAGTTGGTGATTTTTGCTGTGCTTATCTGCCTGCGCTGCGCTTTTCCACAAACAGACAGCAAAGTGTTTCACTCTTTGTCTAAAGTTAAACGTTTGATAGCAGTGATTTTGGACAACACTATAGTATCTTTTATAGTATTTTATAGTATATTTATCATAGTAACACTAAGCAGTGCCTCTTCTTTACCAAATTCATCCAAACAAACTGGTCATTGAGTTTTGGCCGTGTTTGCAGTTTGCACCAAATCCTGAAATTGTCTGCCAGCAAGTTGACGCCGGGTTTGGCTGGCTGAAATATGCCGAGATCCAGGAAAAATTCCTTTTTTTGCTGACAGATAATTTGTTTTTCCGACCGGCACAAAAGATGCCATATTTTTCTCCTGAATTTTTATTGGGAAACATGTCCTGACTCCTTTCCGGCTCATCTAATGCAATTTCACAGTCAATCTTCTTACAGTTCTGGGCTTGATTTTGTTTCCACGTAAAGCTTTCGGCTAATTTTATGCAAACTAATTGGGCTGGATTTGGAATAAAGTTTTGGCAGCGTTTTTAGTTGTCCAATAGCTGAAAATTTTGGCCGGCTGATGAAATACCAAAGGGGGGAATGTATACCGTTCTTTTAAAAATTTGGGAGCGGGGGCTGAACCGCCACCTTCCCCCTCCCCTGGATCCAATGTAATATATATACCTTTGTAGACCATTAAGGAACGAACTAAACTACATAGACAAGGCTTCTACAAGTCTTAAACTATAATAAATCAAATCCAGTTTAGTCCATTTTCTACATAGTCCGTTATTGGCAATTTGGATTATTTGTAGTGCATTTAGGAAGCGCATAAAGCCAACCTGCTTTGTACGTTTAGAAATAAGTTCGGTTAACTCATTTTGCAATAATATAGCCAGCCAATGTAATATATTCAGTTTTATATCGTTAAGTTGGTTATATGTAATGAAAACAGTCGAAGAAAACCATTTATTATGTAGCTATTTTTAAAATCTAGACTGAAGTCAAGTGCGTTTAAATTCAGTTTAGAAATAGGCAGTTTTGTATGTACTTTCTAGTCATTATTTTCTCCGACCTATGTAGCCATACCTGTACACTGGGTTTCGGTCTGAGGGCGGACTTGTCCCGGATTTTTCGAAATTTTAGGGGGGCTTGTCCCCTCGTTTCGGGGGCTATAACTGTCAACAACGCAAACTGTCCTAATTCCTGCCTAAAAATGGAAAATCTTTGGCAAAATTTGGATACTTTTACTGATTTTTTAGCTTTTTGCTTTTTTTGAAGCATTTTACAGCGATTTTAGGCATTTTTTTTGACTTCTCGGGCACCTTTTTTCAGTACCAAAGGGGGGGGGGGGGGTTTTCCTGACGGGTCAAATCTGGGGGTGGCTTGTCCTGGGATTTCATACCTCATATCTGAGGACGGCTTGCCCCCCCCCAGACCAGCTTGTACATCTGTGTATGTACCTATTTCGCCATATTGGCTGTAATAGTTTGAAATTGACCAACTTTTGGCTGAAGTCGAGTCTTTTTTATTCCAGTATCCAGACAACAGCTGCCGTTAGTTTTTGGTTTATTGTTTAATTAGAAGCTTTTAAGACTGTTTCCGGTTTATGGAGACTCCCCTTATATAATATCGGATTTTCTTCTATTAGGCTGTGTTGTCTGGCTTGTAGAGACTATTTAGGTTGTCTGTCTTTTCCCTGGCTGAGTGTCTATACCTCTGCTTTTTTTCTGGCATTGGGTAACCGTTTGGCATTTTTCCGCCCAAGTTCAGCCGATTTGCCTATTTTACCAAAGCTGCGGCCCTCTAGACTAAGGACAGATATATATTATTTGCAAGATAAGCTAAAATATTAGTTTTTAGGAACGGTGTATCGTTGTGAAAAGCGTTCATTACCGTCTTTTTAGGCTTGCTAAATACTTTGTGTAGACTTTAATACGTATTTCGAGGTGACAGTGAGTTACTGTGGAGCTTAAATTAAGCAGCTGACTTATTTTAAATAGTTTAGTCCGATTTCGATTTCTAAACTTCGGAATAAAATTACTCCGGTCCGTTTAAGCCGGTATACAATAGAATGGGCCCTAGGACCAAAACCTCACTCAAAACTTGCTTTCACGGTAGCGGCTTACTTTTTAAGCCTAACAAAACTTCCCCCATGTCGTGCCAAAGTTGCTTGCGTGCTAAATTTTCTCATGATTGACATTTTTTCCTGCAAACAATTTTGTTTGGTTGCCCAAAATTTGGTTTTTCTTTTAGAATTTTTTTTGCCCTGTTTCACTTGAAGTCACAAATTTGATATTTTTTAAAGCATGATTACATTTTTTAGAGCATTTTTATTGTTCCCCATTAGTTTGGGACATTTTTATAGCTTGTTTGGGACTTGCCGGGTAGTTAACTTGTGTCCTAATTTTTTAAACATTTTTGTAGCCAAAGAAAACCCGTTTTTTAAAGAAACTAAGCAGCAAATCTCTCTGTTTTAATTTATATAATCAGTAAATTTGCGGCATAGATTGATTGCATAAAGACAAATAGAATAGCATGTACGCGTATATATTTCTGTTCTGTGGTCACTTAAATATCTTCTATAGTGGTGCGGGAAAAAAAACCTGTTTTCAACTTTTCGGCTCGTCCTGTGCTCCACATAAATCGGATCCATTAATGCCCGCGGCTGTTATAACGGCCATCTTTCGCCTAACTGTTGCACTAATAAAATGGATTGTAACTACTCACGTTTCTGAGTAATAAGTCTCGAAACCTCCGGGAAAAAAACCCTATGCGGGAAAAAAAACCCCTAATGCGGGGAAAAAACCCTATCACTTTTTCTGGTTGTTCTATTAGCAGGGAGTATAAACACAATTTCATCGTGTTCTACAAGTCTTAGGCTGCAGTATGGACTAAAAAACCGTTTCTCCGACATCCATGTGACTCACAATGATTCTTCAAAAATCGACCTTTTTTGGCAGAAATGACTTCTGCCCAAATATGCATTTTTTCCGTATTTAAAAGCATTAAAAACAGATTTTTGCGCTTATTACGTTGGAAACAGCGGACAAACACCGCCCGCGTCTATCATTCTTGGATTTAAGTGGTACGCAGCAGCTAAAACCTAAATATTGCAAAAAATGCCAAATTTTGGTGAAACATCACCAAAACAGGTTTCGTAAGGGGTGTCGGGGTATGGCCCAAAATGACAAAAAACGACGTTTTGCGGCCAAATAAACGGTTGTAATGAACTCTACGCATGTTGTTAGCCCAGATGAACCAAGTTTAGTAGCAACGATGGGTGAGTTTAGCAAAAAAATGCCGCCAAACAAAATAGGGTTTTTTTTCCCCGCAATAGGTTTTTTTTCCCGCACAAACTTTGACCAGTCACAGGTCAACCACAACGTTTTTCACAGTTTTCGAGCTTCAGAAGTATAGAGGAAAGGTAACTCTCTTGAAAAATGCAAACGGCGTTGGTCAAAAGTGTTTTTGTGAAAAATTATGACAAGTCAAAAATTTGGAAAATTTTGTCACTTTGGAATTTTTCAACATGCAAAAATTTCAAATTTTATAAAACACGCTACAGACCTCGAAACTGCACAGAAATTGGTGTGGTAAGTTAGTTTTGGATGCGCTTTCCACCTGCATACTCAAAAAGGTCCTATGTCGTGAGGTTCGGCCAGGAAGCACTAGGGTTTTTTTTCCCCGCAAAACGCGTAGGGTTTTTTCCCCGCATCACTATATATAATAATTACTGTACCCAATTTTTATACCATTTCACTATATATATATATACCATTTTATACCATTTTATTTCAAGAAGCTCTATCTCATACTATTTTTTTATAATATTTATTCGAATTATATTACATTACCTTGAATATATACTTTATTTTAGCTAGAAGTAAATAACGTTGTCAGTATTGTTGGGGAACTTAGCTCCATACGCAAGATTGCTGCTTAATTTGCAACTATCTATTTTAATACATTTCGCACTAGCCCCTGATTTACATTGTTATTTCCACTGGCATGACGCGGTGTAACGGCGCGAACCTCTTTGCAACTGATTCAATTTGAACTCTACTTAATCTCCATTAATATTCCATCTAACCCTCGTGCTTAACCCACACGACTGATTTATTAACGACCTATTTTACCCCCCGAACAGTAGTGATCTGCATAATACTTGAGCATGATTGGCCAGTGAGCAGAGTCACGTGACCCCTGGTGGCTGTGCTCTGATTGGCTGGTGATGTCAGCTGACCCCAGATGAGTCGTGGGGCCTCGGCCAATGGTCGGCGAAGGGACGGCTCGCACTCGGGGGAGGGGGGCGGACCGGACAATCGGCACCGCATCAAGTTCCCCCCCGACATGGACGACGACCTGCAGGAGCTCAATCTACAGATACAGGACAAGGAAGTGGAAGTAGGGGCCCTGTTGGACTTCACTAGGGGGGGGGGCATGTCAGAGGGGGGAGGGGGGGCCTTGAATTTAGAGTTTGGAGAGGAGGTTCATGAAAAGAAAAAGTGAAAGTGGGTGAAAATGGTAATGTAAGAGGGGACAGGGGGAGTTAAAATCGAGGGTCCGGAGGGGAGGGTTTTAGGAAATCTGAGCAAAAGTAGTAAAAATGGCACATTTTTCGAAAATATGGAAGAATTTAGGGCTCAATCGGTCGATCATAGGGATCAGATTTTGGGTCTAACTAGTGCAAATTGAACGTTGCTGGCTTTGTGGTATTCCATAGTGCGTAATCTGTCACAAAAAAGACGGAGTTGGATAATGTTGGTTTTGCTTATTGCGGTTTGCTTTTGCTCGTGTGTGGAAACGCACAGCGGACACCATTAGCGTTATTTTTTGATAATGATTTTGAGCCGCTAAATACGTTGGGATTTTTTTTGCATGTCTACGCTAACGTTTGAGATACGCAATTTTGGCGCCCGCTATAACCTGTAACGTACATTTAACCGTTAACGTACATAATCTGTATTTAATTTTGACAAAGTCGTTAATAGTTACTTTTAATAATAGTGTACGGTATTTATATGGTGCTAAAAGTGCAGTAATCCTCTAATGGTACGATTGGTTGGAAAAAGGGCTATTTAGTTGATTCATATTCATTCTCTATGTTTTTATTGTCGGTTAAAATGGCTTAATAAATAACACGAAGCCGATTGATCAGAGATCGTTTAGAACAACTTGTGTAGGAAATTGAAAGAAATTATGATATCACTTTGCTACGCTTAGTTGAGTGAGAATGGTTCCTCTGGAATATTGTTTAATATTGTCCGCAGAATTAACGATATGTGACTAGGGAATTTATATATATATATATATATATATATTTATATATATATATATATATATATATATATATATATATATATTTTATCTTTCAAAATTTAATGGTCGATGAATGGTGCTTAATCTTAGTCGATACCCATTTATAGCAAGGAGGTTTTAACAACGTGTCTATATATATAAGCAGACAAACCATTTATTGATGGTGAAGATATATGAAATATGACCTTAACTACGAATTTATCAACAACGATGACCAAGAGTACATAATAGCGTCTCATTCTATATAGAAGAAGAGTGAGACACTCTCCAGCCTGCCTGTGTTATAGCACCAGGCAGATGCGCTGGTCGTTTTCAGGCTACATGTTGACATTCTATGCAACATGTGACTGGCCAATCAGAAGCGAGCTTCTATTCTCTGATTGGCAGACGCCTGTGCACGTGCTCCAATCATAAAACGGGATAGGGATAAAGGTTAATAACTCATTATTTATTCATAGTCTGCTTGTAAAAACATTAAAAAAGGTTTTTCAAATACCTTTGGGGATATTTCCAACTTTCAGCGAAATTGATTGAGAAACTTTTGAAGAAATTCAGAAAAGTTTATATCTCAAAAGTTTCTCAATCAATTTCGCTGTAAGTTTGCCAAAATATCCCCAAACTGCAAACCTTTTTTAATGTTTTTACAAGCAGACTATGAATAAATAATGAGTTATTAACTTTTTTATCCCTATCTTTAAATTAATGCTTATGAACGCATCAGCGATTATATACTAAAGTGTGTTACGCAGGGAATCTACGCGCTGATTGGCCAGTCACATGTTGCATAGAATGGCAACATGTAGCCTGAAAACGACCAGCGCATCTGCCTGTGCTAGAACACAGGCAGGCTGGAGAGTGTATCACTCTTCTTCTATATAGAGTGAGAAGCTATTATGTACTTTGCTATTAATTTGCTGATTAGAATAAAGAAATTCTCATGAAAATAGAACTACAAGTTCTTGAATGCTTAATGTTAAAAGTTTTGGGGGCATTAGACTAATTAGACTTATATTTGTGGTTAAATGGCACGGTTATACGGGACGTTTTGGAACCGAACCGATACACCTTGAAATTGTAATCACAATTTTTGAATCAAAATTATTGCCTGCGCAATCAATAAAGGATTTTTTATTGTGATGGGAAATGTGAATATTTTAAGAAGAGACGAGTGACTGTAAAAAGTTGTGCTTTATCAAAGCATCAAGTTTCAGGTGAACTTATGACGTGAAATGTTTACTGACACTGCTTAGGCCCGGTTCATACTCGTCCTTATCCTTGTCGCTTCAAGGTAGTTTCAGAATTATACCTGGCCAAAAGAACCAACCTTTTGCACGAAAAAAGTTGAAGTCCAGTTTGTATACAATACGAAAAATTAGATCGAAGCTATTTTGTTAATGCTTCAGTGTAGCTGACCGAAAAGTGTCCTTGTCCCTGTCCCTGTGTTGTTAAGGACAAGTATGAACCGGGCTTTAGCGTGTCAGTTTTCATATTTATACTTTAATGCTATGCTACCATTTTCATAAGCAACATAAATGTTTTTTTATTTTGTTTTAGTCACTGGAATCGACACGTCGTATGCTGGCACTATGCGAAAGAAGTGAGTTGATTGTTTAGTCGTAATCTAATTTATATAAAACACCACTGTAAAAACTTGCTAAATAAACGTTAAACTTGTTTTAATCCCAAGTGTTCCTCATGTTTTGGTCGGACTTTAGATATTATGATGTCATTGATTAACTTGCTAATGTGCTATTTAGTAAAATTAATGTTCTTTAATTATTAACTAAAGTCAACTAAGTTTGCAACATTTTAAAGAGCATGGATTTAGATAAAATATTTTTATGTGCCGTATGAAAAAATGCATGTGTTTTTAGTTCAAGATTTGATTTAGTGTATCAGTCAGTTAGTTTGTCGCATAAAGAGTACATAATATATAGTGAATAGTATGAAGAGTACATATAGCTAGAAAGAGTATGACACTGTTGCTTTTTGAGGTCAAAAATATACGAAGGTTTGGCACCTTTTTCTCAGAAGTTCAGCCACCTAGGAATCTTCACCACATTTGGCTGGGGGAGGGGGAAAGATAATCTAATTAATAATTGAGTAAATTTCACACAACACTTTAACTTCTGAGACACCCCTTTTTTGACAGATTGACATTCACAAACCGTTCATCTTTGTTAATGATTCAGGCCGTTCCGTTGTGTTACGGACAAGGTACTCCTTATATGTATATTATATCAAGAGCACGTTAGTAGTTGGCGCTACTGGAAATATTTTCTCATACAAAACAATGCTGTGTTGGTGAAGGGGTGTTTGTCTCTGGGTGATAGTTTTTGTCACTACTAACCTTCGAGTGCGTGTCATTCACCAAGTTGTAATACCTATACTAGTACTAATGTTTGCATTAACTTGTACTTTGTTAGTGTCATTCATAAACTAATGACTAATAAGTAATAAACAAATGGTATTATCCGGGTGATTCAGTAACATATGCTTACGGTCGTTTGTGAGCAGTTAAGAAAATCTTGGGCGGGTGCCGTAATTTTGTTGAGAAAGCTAAACTGATCTTGGGGCGGGAGCCGTAGGGTCAGTTTGGGGTGTAGGGGGGAGGCTTACCCATGCGCATGTGTGAGTGGTTACGGTTAGTTAGCATAGGACTAGTCTTACTCTCTTAGTCATTAGTTTTTATGACCATTAGCCATTTGTGTCTACTAACGTTGTACTAATAATGGTGCGCTTTCAGAGCAAAGAAGCGGGTATCAAAACACTGGTTATGTTGGACGATCAAGGAGGTAACCACTATGGCCTGGTTCGCACGCATGTTCTCTTCTGATGAACTGCTTTTAGATAATCACTGCAAACTATTGAATACTTATTCCGGCTTGTATAGGCGTAGGGAAACAATGACTGTACTACAAGTTTGCATTGTCGCAAAATCGTGGTTTATATTTATACTATTCTCGTCATTTACGTGTGTAATCAAATTCATTTAAGAACACTAATATTCTGACCGACCAAAAAACAAAACATTTTGCCACATTTACGTAAAATTTGCCATTTTAGCCCCAATTCTTCTTGAGGCGTGGTCCCCCGTCCCGGGGGGAGAGCAACTTTTTCCCTTGTTTTCCCTTCCTGAACCACCGATTTTGGCGTCCTGAATTACCTTCAAAATATTCTTGGGAGGGGGTGCGGAAGCGGAATCTCTACAATAATTAAAAAGTCGCTAAAACGTCCTGTTGGAAAAAACTGGGCTATGGGGAGGCACCCC
>JASANF010000432.1:0-102335 GCA_030248245.1 Trissonchulus sp. WLG1_4
GAAAACCAAGGTAAATCCAAATCAAGGAACGTTTAGAATATGAACTCATTCAATTAATCCTTCAACTACACTTCGACCTGAATTATGTACACAAAAAACATGAACACTGTAGATATGTTAGCTAATAACCTCTAATTAGCATTTGTGAGGCCTATAACAGAGCAGATATTTGCGTGAATTTTTGATAAACGCCTATAAGTATTGTCAAAACTAAAAAAAATGAAAATGCCAGTAAACTCTGCAAAGTTCACAAGCAGTTTAATAACTGTCCCATTTCACTTAAAAAACAACTCAAGACCCTGAGACAGCCGGGGTAAACAGGGACAAGCCTTCATGAACGATAAAAGCAAAGAACACAAAGTCATAAAGTTGCAGGGGTCTGGGGGCTGGGGGTGACAGCCCACAAAACAAATAGAAATTCTTTCGATTTTTAGTTCGAATTTGGTCAGTTGGAGACGTATCGAAAATTTTTTATTCATCGGTAGCTGAAAGTTTAAGATAATCTGGAAAAATTTAGCTCATGGCCTTAGCTATGGCCTAAAAATCACAGGTTTGCAAGAACGAAAAAGTTGACTACTCGAAGGGGGTATATTCGACAGCACACTGCCACAGTGACAACTATTTGGTATTCGGTATTCGGTTTTCGACCGAAAACGAAAAACCGAATATGCGGTATTCGGTGAAATTTTTTTCGGTCCCATCCGTACTGATGATGCAATGCCCAGCCTCTAGGCATAGGCTCATGTGAATTTTCGGACGTCGCCTGTTCTGCTACTGCAGCCTAAACAGCTACACATTAACTCTTTATTTGCACAACCGAGTTTTGAAAGAGATTATAGATTTCAGTTCTGTTGACTATTTATGGATTCATTGTGAACATCCACGTTTCAACGTTAAAATGAACCGCCACTTGGTGCTTTTTAGTTTCACTTACAGTTGACATGCAGTGGAAAGTTTCAACTTGTGCACTATGTGTATCTATGCTGGTTACAAATTCGTTAATTTATCAGAATTATAATTGAGAGAATCTAAAGAGTTTGTGAATTTTATAGAGTTTGGTTAAAACTCAGATTACCTCAATCTCTAGAGCATACGACTGGAAACATGTCCTCTGCAGTTGCTTGAAATATGATGAAATTGCGAAATTATGAAGTGAAATACGTTGCGGCTTATAAATATGTTTTCCTATGGACATATGTCTTTCTAAATTAGTAAAAGTTTTAAATTCCTTGATGCATCCCTCTTCGGGGCACAAGTGCAACACTTTATCGTTTTCTTTTGCTGCTCTACTAAGTTCCTCAGCGATCGAAACCTTCTGCATCTGAATTAAATTCTTCGTTTTCCTCAATATCTTCATCAATATATTTCCACGTAGCAAATGATGTTGACATGTTGTCGAGTCTAAGTAGTTTCTTGTTTCAAAGACACTGAAAGAGGCATGAATTTCTCTCTTAATATAAAACTTTTAAGCCGTCACCGATTCCAAAATGACGCCATGCTTGAATGTAAAAATTTACTGCGTCGTTTCTTGTTCTTTCATAACTAAAACTGAAGTCGAAATATTTGGAGACATCCGGAATTTTGGGCATTTTTGAAGGATTTCTCTAAGTAGTAATCCTTCCTCTGTGAAAGCTGGTTCCTTGTAAACCGCCATACGAGGACGCAGCAGTCACAAACTCTTGACCTGTATTTGCCTTGTTATTTGCGTCAACAAACATTCGCACATGGCGTTTAACGAAGGCATAAACTCGGGTCGGTCACATACTCATTTCCCAGCACTTCGCTAAATGGCCACGAATGACTTTTATTTCAGAATTCACACTAGGAATGGAAGCAAGAATGGGGGCACTGTGATCACACCCTGCGTTAGCACTTCTTATGAATGCCCTGTTATATAAAACCCGCCTCCTCTTTTATTTGAGTTAAAGTGTGCTTCAACGTGTAGCTATAACTGCGCTGCTATCTTGCGGCTGATCATGATTTAGGACAAACAAAAGTGCTAGTAAAAAAACCAGCCGGTCTGTGTGCAATAGTCGTATGCTGGATTCATTTTCGGCTCGTACTCAGTAACGGCAACACTTATATGCCATGACATTCCAGCTTTCGCATACCATGACCTTTGCTCTTCACGTCCTGAAGTTGGAAGCCACTTCCTGGCCCAGTCCATTGTAATTAAAACTTCATTCGTTTTAAGCTGTTGTCATGTCTTCTTTTACAGTTGCGTCGCATCCCCCCCGCCTCGGCGGCTCACCCCCACCCCAGAATCCGCTAGCTGCCAACTTATCCAATAAACTAGTTCATGTTAACCAATATAAAACGCAAACGCAGTAGAAGTGAAAACGAGACGCAAAGTCAAACCTTTGTAGGCCTATAAAAATTTCAAAAGTGACAGTATATACGTCTGTGATTTTCAGCAATATTCAACGAATGTACACCAACGCGTATTACAAAACGGATGTTAACATTCTGTTTATCAGTCATTTTTTTAAAACTTCTAACGTGTAAACGTCACAACCAGTCTACTATTACAGTATTTACTTACATGCTGCATTTGAAGATTTGAAGAACTAAAACATGTCAATAGGTGGATGAAGTAAAATGTCATTACTACGGACAAAAGTTAACTAACTGGTTTATTCGTACATATAGCAAATACGTTCCACACTATGAACCTGTAAAAACTGTAACCTGTACGTGTGAAAGTTGTCAAAACGTGAATAAAGTAGAAAATTGGTTAATTTTTGGTGTTTGAAGAGTATAAAGATATCGAACAAGTGAAAGTTTCTAATTCTTGGCATACTGGGTACTCAGACAGGCATCTACACGACATTAAAACAATTAGACGCTTCATTTGAAGTTTACAATGGTAAAAGTTGTCAAAACGTGAATAAAGTCGAAAATTGGTTGATTTTTAGTGCTTGATCATACATGTAGTTGCGGGTGGGATGGGGGGGGGGGAGACCTAGGGTGACAGGTATCTTGATGACATGAAAACAATTAGACGCTGCATTTGAAGATTACAATGCTAAAAGTTGTCAAAACGTGAATAAAATCAAAAGACCCGGCTTGAGTAAAATTTTGGCAAAAATTTGAAAAACTGGCATTTTTTGTGAAATTCAAGTTATTTTTACCAAAATTTTCGCCCAAAACTGTCAAAATCAAAATTTTTGGTCAAAAAAGATAAAAATTAAGTCCTTTTTTGGAGGGGGGTCAAAATGAGTAAACGCAGGGGAGGGGGGTCCCACCAAGGGGGTGAGGAGTACCCAAAATTTTTGTGCTGTTACATGTGAGTGTTTGATGGACTATATATATAAAGCTATCTAACACCCAGTGAAAGTTTCCAATTCTTGGCATACAGAGTACTCAGACAGGTATCTTGATGAAATGAAAACAATTAGACGCTGCATCTGAAGATTACAATGGTAAAGTTGTCAAAACGTGAATACAGTCGAAAACTAGTTAATTTTTGGCGTTTGATGGAGTTGTAACAGGTAAATAACATAGCGCGAAGTAAGACTCACTTTAAAATCAGACAAGTTTTTACTAAATTTCAAGTTGAGACCAAAACAAGAGTACAATGTCAAAAACCAAGACTAAAATCATCACAAAAACTAATATTCTTGGAAGTTGGAATCCTGACATTTCTAGTGATTGGACATTCAAACTTGACATATGACGCTATTGGATATCTGCCGCCACAACATAATCTGGAAAAAGTTTCTACAACAGAGTGGCCCATCTAAAACTCAATCATGACAGCGACTACGGTAGGCTGCACTAAGTTAAAACAAAAACATTTACGTACCTAATAATTCAAAACAGTTATGACCGCACTATGAGGGCAAATATCACAATCAAACAACCCGTTCATATTCATCACCCTCAATGTCAACAGCGCAAGCATCCTTTAATTCCAGCTAACTTTAATTGCTGGTTCCTCAAAACAAGTAGTTTTGAATCCAAAGTTCAAAACAAAAAACGCAGCGGAAAAACTAGAGGAATCAAAGTTTAGACCCAACTTGCAGAATCACGAAGCCAAAATATACAACATAATATCTTGACGCCAGCCAAATGCACTAGAAAAGCCAGTGTTCAAATGTCACTAAGGCCACGCTTAGGAAACCACAACTTCAAAACAATCATATACTATGTATATAACACAAGAATAGTGTGAATAGTAAAGATTACATTGCTAAAAGTTGTCGAAACGTGAATAAAGACGAAAATTTGTTAATTTTTGGTGTTTGATGGAGTATAAAATAAAGGTATCTAACACCGAGTGAAAGTTTCTAATTCAATGCAATGTTTTAATACAATGCTAAAAGTTGTCGAAACGTGAAAAAAATCGTACATTGGTTGTATTTTAGTCTTCGAATGACTATACAGATATATACAGGTGTAAAAGGATAAGAATAACGTTCAAGATGTGTTAGATTATTTAAATAATATGTGGAATAAGTCAAAATATACTTTCCGACTATCAGTGATCAGAATCATATTTAGTTTACGTAAATCATAATTAAATGGTTTAGTTTTGATTGTGGAAGAAAGTAGCTTACAGGGAAATTTAAATGATATTGTTTTTGATGTATGATGACGTATGATGTTTTTTCATGTATGGAACGTATGACTAAACAGAACTAAGATTAAGAAGTAAAATATAGACCTAAAATGTTAATTTATTTCGATAATAAATGCTTAGATATAATTAAATTTTAATAGAATCTTCACTAATAAAGAAATCGTAGATGTGTGGCCAAATAAAAATAAATTAAATTATGCAAAACCTATGCTGATATATGAGTATAAAGCGCCTTTTTCAACTAAGGTTCTTGCTGCTGCGCCACAACGCAGCAGCTCATTTAGAAAGAGTCTGGGCATCAAAGTGCACAACAGTGGTCTTCATACCCAGGCTCTTTTGAGTGTCTCTACGCATTGTGTTCACTTTCAGTGTCAATTGTATTATCAATGTGCAGTGCACATATTGATAATATGCAACTTAGTTTTAATGTGCAGTGTATAAAACCACACATGGTAACTGTATGTAGTCATTGTCTGCAGTCTGCATGTATGTGCGCGTGTGTGTGAATAATGAAAAATATTAGCGTCTGATGTTTACGATATCGCTTCGCACATGTGTCGTATACGAATACGATTCAGCCTATACACAGGTACACCTGATAAGAACTAGCAATAATCTCACTTGAAAACTTTCACTAACCACATATAATTGTTTACGTTCACTAATCCAGATTAAACTTAAAATTACCTTACACATTTAATCAGTGCGATAATAATCAGATTCAAAAGTTGACAAGCAGTATTTCATGATGCTATACATCAAAACAGGTACACATTGCACAGAAATAGCATTCACACCATCATCTAAATGCATTTGAATATAGTCCGTTTTTGGTACTTACGATTGCAACAATTTTAACAGAAAGTGTGGCTACACTGCAGCTTTCTTTAGTTTGCAAGATCTAAGTGATTACATTATGAATCCATAAAATAAAATAAAAGTACCACTCATCACAAGTCAATATTTTGGCAGTACAATGTTTTAACACATCGGTCCTATACGTAACTCGACCAAAGGAATGTGTATACTGTAACGATTGAAGTTTAAACATACGTGCCACGTCCCAGCATATGTACACTGTATTGACCGCGAGATTGGTGTTACGTTTTTGGACCCAGGTCATTGCTATACTATGACTTATGAGCTACACCGTTTACCTAAAGTTTTGCTGCGCAGCAGATTTTTTAATTGGTTTACCTATTTACTCTGAAGACACATTACAATATTATAAAAAAATTTTGTCTTGACTAGTATAGATAAAGCTGCCCCAAATTATGCTACTAATTCGAACAATTATTGCTAGCTCAAAATCAAGCACGAAAATTTTATCTCAAATTAATTCAAAATAGATATATTATTGCAGTTCTATATACAATAAGACTAAAGGTTTAGTCAATACATATTGGATTATTGACAGTTCTTCTGTTATTGCTGAAATTATTAAAAGTATTAATACGAAACAAAATGCTATAAGTATTTCTACTTTTGATTTCGGTCAATTATATACATCAATACCACATGATAAGATTAGCGAAGCTATTAGAATTTTACAGAAAGTAGCTTTTAATAATGTAAGAAATAAAAAGATTATTGTTTATGATAACAGTGCAAGCTGGGGATATAACTCTGAAATGGGATAGATTATAGGTAAGGAAGAATTAATAAAATATTAAAAGCATCATTATATTATTAAAATTATTATTATTACAAGTTTAGTGCGTCAGGTACGTTAGGGATGTATGTACGTGAAGCAAATACGCGGATCCCCAAATAGACAAAAAATTTGAGAAAGTTTCTGATGAATTTATATTTGGAGGGGATGGGGGGAAGACTTCCCCCAAAATTCGGTCATAGGGGAGGTGAGCGGGTCCCTCTGGTCACAGTACACGATTTAAACAGTTAAACAATAACCTATATTTTGGCCAAAAATTGTCGAAACCGGTGCTTTTTGGCCAAACAAATGCTAAGTATGGTATGTAACTATATGATTCGAATCGAATACGTATTGGTAGTGTTATGATCCAATGCTTACTAATGAAATGACAATTTTTGGTTGTGCTCAAAAAATCTTTTGATTTAAAAAATTTAAAAAAAGTCAACCCCCGGCTGGGCTCGAACCAGCGATCAGAGGGATGAGACGCCTCAATGCTAACCACTACACCACGGGGGCTACGACAAAGGTAAGTTAAAATTGGTTTAAGTTAGTTTGTTTTATTATGTAACAATGGAATGATTCCAAAAATTAAATTTAGCTTAGAATTTAAAGAACTTAAAAAGAATTTAGCTTAGGTACTATAATAATAATGATCAGCGTAACTTGTTTTTGTTTGGTATATTCAAATCTGGATTATTATATTTATCATTTTGCTTAGGATAGTTTATATCCTATTAATTAAATTATTACATTATTAAAAGCTACTTTCTGTAAAATTCTAATAGCTTCGCTAATCTTATCCTGTGGTATGGATGTATATAATTGACCGAAATCGAAAGTAGAAATAAATATAGGGATGACCAAAAAATTTTTTTTTTTTGAACATATATACATTTCTTTTCCGAGTTTTCTCAATTTTAATACCAAATAAATACTAAAATATATATACACTTATATATCCCCCCGGGGTGGGTTTTGTTGGGAACACCACCACAGAAAAACAACAGATACATGCGATTTTATACATATTTACATACACACTACACACACACTGGTCTACCATTACTAACATTTTATACTATATACATATATTAACATATATTATAAAATATATCGCAGTGTATCCACTAATAGCATTTTGTTTCTTATTAATACGTTTATTCCTTTCAGCAATAACATAAGAACTGTCAATAATCTCATATTTATTGACTAAACCTTTAGTATATGCATATATATGCACTAATAAAGTTAATGTTATCATAAAATGCAACAGTTTAATAAAAATTTTATCAGCCAAAAATTACGCTAAAAATAAATAGAAGGAATATTCTTTAGATTTATCAATAACATAAAATGTATAGAATATTTAAAAACAGAGTAAAAATTGTTTATGGGTAAAATGTTTTACAAAATTTTGAACTTTGGAAACTAATTAGAATTTAAGGTAACGCCGCATGTTTAATTATTTGTGAATTCACTTAGTTGAGGCAGTCTTTTATAATTATTTATTTATATTTTTTTAAAAACTGAAGCATATCTCTGGAGGTTGTACCTACTGATGAGTCGCCTTCCTTCCAGAGTACGGTCTAGGAATGACTGCAAGCACCTACTAAAATAATTTAGCTTCTAACAATATATGCTGCACTCTAATATGTATATATTGCCTATTTACTTATATTATACTTTGATTATTTTTGTAGTTTAGTATGGCGGCGAGAAATGATGATTAGTACAGCACAGCGGAAAACGAATTGGATGATAGCCATCAATTCAGCTACATGGTTGATGTTGAGAAACCGGGACACTCAGGTATATAATAGAAATCAACATATTTATAAAATATATAATTTTCTTTAAATATATCACTTAGTTGACTGGGTAATTTTTAAATACCTGATATTTATATGTAACTACAGTTGTGCCATTTGTAAAATTACACGAAACAAGTATCATATTAGTAATAGAATGCAGGTTGAACTGACTTAAGGGGGTAGTGTCACGAAAGCAGTCGACTTTGCGCGACTGTAAAACAATTTCAGTGAAAGATAAGACACTATTCTTTATATATCCTGAAAATATGTGTTAAGGCAAACATTTTCGCCAAGTCAAATTGTGCGTCGACACTTTATGGGTACCTAACAAGCTGGCCAATCTGATATTATTTGGCATGATTTTTTCAACTTTCATGTCCCTATTGTGTGATGTCTGGCTTACAATTGGTGATTGGTTCAAGATATTGGTAGTATTGGTAATCTAGTGTCTTGCAGTAATTATTTAACGCAGTATAGCATTAGACTAGTTTATCAGTGAACGTAAGATTTCAAAGCAAAAAGCTCTAGTTTTGCAACCTATGAGCAAGACTGCTTCGGCGACAGTACCACCTTAATCCTGAGATAAAGTAAAAAAACATGAAAATTGTGCAAGTGTAATCGAAAAGAAAGGTATCTAACACTGAGTGGATTTTTCTAATTTTTTGCACGTAAATTCTATAAACACGGGGCATCTGTTTTTCGCAATTTTTAGTGGGCTATATCTGGACGACACGTTTTCAGACAAAAAACGTCTCGCGTGGGTCCGTTTGGTACTCAGGTCTAGATAATATGTTAAAACGAAGCAAATCCGCGAAGGTCGATTTTTGAGGTCAAGCAACCTATGGTTGATTTGCTCAGAATGAACAGCTGTGTATAACAATTCCTATCTAACAACACGTATGTAAACAAGCTGCACGATGTTATCCGCGATCTAGGTTAACACTATGCACTTGAAATACACTTTGTAATAATAAGAGTCAGCATCTTATGTCACTTTTAATAGCATTTTTTCGTTTTCCCAAATACCATACTAAAAGTACTTGAATGAGGAAGCTCAACTATAAAAAGTTCTAATATTTGGTCTTGTAATATTTCATTTCCTAAACCATCCAAGTTTGAAATTCAAAATATTATTATTTACATGACCACGGTCACATTCTATACCTTATCAATGTCATCAATAGTGGCATGCATTTCACGCCACGTTTTGTTGACCAAGCGAACGCACACAGAGAACAACTCCATGAAAGGCTGCTCGTGCTTGAACAGCATCTGATAGTGCATATCGCCAGCTTCCGAGGCTAAAATTAGAAGAGTGAGACACTACGATGCCTGCGCAGTTCGCAATGCTGATTGAAATCATTCTTTATATTCTTATGTATTTGGCCCTTCCATCATTCAGTAACCTGGCCATCATCATTTTTAGGCCCATTTACTTTGTTTTACTATCTAATTTAGTTCTTATCTAGATCATCTAATTCTCATTATCCGACAAAAATTCTGTACCACCACCCCACTCAAAATTAGTTTTGCGTCATCTGTCCCTCAGCAAATAAGATTACTTAAAGTCACGTCCAAGTGATATGATACGTGTAACCAAGAGTAGATAATAGTGACTAAGTCTTATAGAAAATATTATATGTTAATGACTAAGTCTTATAGAAAATATTATATGTTAATGTTATAACACAGGCAGGCAGGAGACTGCCTCACACTCATTCTATAAGAGCGAGACACTATTTTGTATTCTTGGTGTTGCTGAAAACTAAGAGAACATTAAGGACAAAAGATTTATCAAAACATACGCGGCTCTCCGACTTCTAAAATTTCGGTCAATAGCGTTGTAAGTTTGCAGCAGGTTTGGGCGAAGGGGCACTCGTGATTGTCAGAGCGACAGGAGTTTTCCAGTACAATCTAAAATTATTAAAGTAAGATATTTAAAATATTACTGTTGAACCAGAATAATAAATGTCGCTAGGTGTCGCACGGGTGCTGTCAGTAGGCAGCAGTCTACAGCGAAATGCAAAAAGCTGATTAATCGTTCAATGCGCAATGCCGAATAGTAGGAAAAGGCCGCATCTAAATCAAGAGTCTTATAAGGCTTATTCACACGAGGGAGCATGAACGAGCGCATGAGCGTGCGCATGAGCAGGCGCACGAGCGGGCGCATGATCGGGCGCACACCA
Source organism: Trissonchulus sp. WLG1_4 (assembly GCA_030248245.1). Taxonomy (NCBI): domain Eukaryota; kingdom Metazoa; phylum Nematoda; class Enoplea; order Enoplida; family Ironidae; genus Trissonchulus; species Trissonchulus sp. WLG1_4. Next base: position 10,234 of record JASANF010000432.1, read on the forward strand.
GTGTTTTTTTGGTCAAAGATGGCGTCATTTGCAGAAATGAAACCTAAAAATAACGTTCAGAAAATAAAAATGACGAAGCTTTGACGAAAGGTTTTGAGCAAATATTGACGCTGATTTGACCAAATTCAGCCTAAAAAAGGAAAAATTCTTAAATTTTTTTCTGAGAGCTGCCGCCCCCAGACCCCTGCAACTTAGTGGCTTATTCGTCTTTATCATTAGCTTTCATCAAAGCCTCTGCATGTGTATATGCATGAGTACATTTTTAATCTAGTGCACTATCTGATGTGACGTTCTGCTTCTGCCGTGATTTACTTTTAATTTCCTGGCTCGAAAGAATTTCTGATATGTCTCAAGTTGACCAAGTTTGGCCTAAAAAGTGAAAAAATCTCAGATTTTGTTTTCGAGGGTTGTCGCTCTTTGATCCCTGCATCCTTGTGGCTTACTGTTGTTGGTATTCTGAGCTCAAATTCTACTAGCTCTGATGTTTTCGGTCGGCCAAAATTAGTACACTGTTCGGACAATATGCGCTTTTATTTGCAAATTTTTGTGTTAAATTGCAAAAAGTGCACTTTAAGCATTGTTACAAAAAATCGAAGTAATATACTCTTCGAAATTTTTTTCTTTAAATTTTACCGAAATCTTCGGCATACAGACGCAAGGGCGTACCCAGGGGCGGGGGGGAGGGTTTCAGGGGGTCTGAACCTCTTCTTTTGGGCAACTTATAGAAAATTTCAACAATATTATTAGTTTTTGGTTCGCCAAACGAAATTTCCGATACGTCTGCATGTGCTCAAATTTAGCCCCAAAAGTAAAATTTTCTCCAATTTTTTTCTGGGGACTGCCGCCTCCAGGCCCCTGCAACTTAGTAGCTTATTGTCTTTGTTGTTATTGACTTATTAAAACCTAAATATGTGTGAGTGAGTATACATTATGCAGCACCTACTTGTTTGATATGCTTGCTGATGTGATGGTCTTACCTTTGGTTTTAAATGCCTCCCTGGACAAAATTTCCGATACATTTATTTTTGGTTTCAGTAAAGAGCTCCAATTTTTAAAAGTTGCTATCGTTCAATTTAGTACTGAGGCGTACCCAGGGGGCGGCTACGGGCAAGGGCGTCACCAGGGTGGGGGGGGAATGAAATTGTTTCCCAATGAATTTTTACACAAAGGTAACTTTACACTTTTTGGCGAAAAATATCCAAACTTTGCAAAAATCACATTTTTAGGCCGTGTTTACATTGAGCTTTTTTCCGCCTCCTCGACAGAAAAAAACCCCCTCTTTTCACATTTCCGGCTTTTTTTCAGGTGCTCGAGCAGCGCAAAAAAAGCGGGAAAGGCAAAAAAAGGCCGAACACAAAAAACTCTGGAACTGCAGCGTTGTCATGACAACGGAGCAGCTAGTCTATAGTGACCGCCATACTTATCCGCATTTTTCAGCTGCTCCATATTTTTTCCAGCTGCTCCAGCTTTTATCCAGCTGCTCCAGCTTTTTTCCAGCTGCTCGAGCAGGAAAAAAAAGCTCTCGAAGCTGAAAAAAGCGCAATGTAAACACGGCCTTAAGCAAAAGTTGGAAATTTTATGGTTGTTGTGAGTTCAAGTCTCCACGATGTCGGAACAATCCCCCTAAAATTTTGAAAATTCCGGGACAAGCCCCCCACGAGACTGAGACCCGAAGTACAAGCATACGTCATGTAACAGCACATAAACTTTGGGTACCCCTTCCTTCCATCGGTCTACTAAATTTTGACCCCCCCCCCTCTCAAAAAAATAGCAATTTATACCTTTTTGGCCAAAACACACCAATTTCAACAATTCTTGGCCAAAATTTTGGTAAAAATCCGCTTAAATTTTATAAAGATGCCGGTTTTTTTAAATTTTCAGTCGGTACGCCACTGTAAGATAACGATATCTATGTAGCAATATTTTTGCAGCGCAACGGTACTGTAAAGCAATAATGAAATTTTGACGAACGAAAAATAAAAATGACGACAGGAGTTTAAAAAATGACACCACAACGATGAAATCCGATTTTGAAAAAAAACCTGGCGCACACGCACACTTTCCTACTGCATTGTGTGAAATAATGTAGCAGGCAGTGTGAAAATAGAATGCGTCCGCTCATACGCCTGCTCATGCTCCATGGCGTGCGCCATGGCGTGCGCCATGGCGTACGCCATGAAGCAAGCGCCCTCGTGTGAATAGGCCTTTAAACGTGTGTTTAGTTTTGACTTGAGAGCTATTCTTTCAAAAACCATCTGTGCCACTATTTAATGATGCCGGAACCTAATCCATAACATGTGTTTTTATCCCATTTTTCAGAGTTGTCGCAGACATATCATAGAAAACGCATGCCGCTACCGACTCACTGTTGACGTCAGGTACCTATCACACATCTCAAAGGACTTCCTAGCAAAACCCGAGACTGCAGACAAATGACTGAGGTCGTAGTAACGCTTTCGACAGTTTCGCAGGAGTAAAAGTTAACTGCTCACAATTACTAAAGGTTAATGTCAAAAATTGCATGAGCTATTGCTCTTTCGCGCAATACTAGTAAGGAAAAATGCCCTTGTCGGGCGGCTCCTTGGGTAGAATAGGGAACTGTCGTTGGTCTAAAGCGGAAAAATGCTTAGGCTGAGCTTGTAAAAGCATTCGGACACGGCTTTATTAACGAGAATAGGCAATTGATCTGAGCTCGTTGGAGTAGGTGGACTAGGTATACCTGTTGAGAATAGGTATGATCTTCGTGGGGCAGACACACTTTTCTGCACCCTACTCGCGCTACCTTCAGCTAAATTATATAATATTTGCTCATGTAACATGCAGGCTCTTCAACACTAACTCAACATTGGCAAAAACGTTAAACCGGATACTAATTTTACCTGAAAATTCGAAACGTTAAACCGGATACTAATTTTACCTGAAAATTCGACTGTTTTGAGAGGCAAAAAATGATTTGGGCTGTGCATACACTCGGTCACGGAGTTCTAAAATTCACGACTAACAAGGGCGCTGAAAACCCTTCCTCGTACCAATGTATTTTGGACAATATAAAATATTTAAATCGAAGTTTCTTGCAAGCTCTTGCTTTTAGATTATGCACTCTCAGATTATGGATTTGTTCCTGCTTTAGCTACACACATCTAACACAATATGCTTAATTCAAATATGATCGAATGAAGTAAGATGCTTACACAGTACCTTACATATACATACATATATTTTGATCAAACGATAAGTTAAGGATCGGGATAAGGTCTGCAGTCAACTTACTGAACCTTTTTATCAAGCACATATACTTCACAATAATAATAAAAAAATACAGTTGAAAAAAACCCAAAATAGACTGGAAGTTCGCGCGAATAGGGTGCGGAAAAACAGTGTCTGCCCTACAAAGATCATACCTATTCTCAACAGATATACCTAGTCCACCTACTTTAACGAGCTCAGATCAATTGCCTATTCTCGTTAATAAAGTCTTGTCCGAATGCTTTTACAAGCTTAGCCTAAGCATTTTTCCGCTTTAGGCCAACATACAGTTCCCTATTCTACCAAAGAGCCGCCCGACAAGGGCATTTTTTTCTTACTAGTCCTATCTCTTTTTCCGCTGTAGTGAAAAGCAATCAAACAGCAAGCAATTTAAATACAATTTAATGTGTAACTATATTCCATAACTACATACATACATATGCATTATAGCCATGACGGCTGCACTGTCTGTAGCTGTCATAGGTAGACCAAACCGGACTTACTTCCAGGGGCTCAAACTATATAGTCTTATAAACACCAAAATCCAAATTTTGAAAATTTGACCACTTCGACCTTATGCTAGTGGCGTATGGGTTTTTCTGAGACAAAATTAAACAGCGGATGTGTAGTGAAAGGCTCACAATACCACTATGGATATCAAAATCCCAATTTCGACAATTTCACCCTTTGAAACTCCCTGTTGGGGGAGTGGCATATACCCTGAAGGGGGTAGGTCGTAGGGGTGTCCACGACAGCAGCAAACAAAAATGGACCTCAGATTTGTTTTCAGGGGTTCAAATTACATCTATGGACATCAAAATACCAATTTCAAAAATTTTACCCTTTGGACTTACTGTTGGGGGTGGGGTGCCCCGAAGGCCGAAGGGGGTCTTATTGTAGTCCACGAAAGTCATGAACTAAAATGGACCCCAGATTCATGTTCAGCCTATCAAATCAGCCCAACGACATCAAAATTTCTAATTTTAAAAAACTTACCAAATTTGACCCCCTAGGGGCACCCTGGGGGTTGTATGGGGGTCCAGACTGGTTATAGACAAAAATAAAATCAGATTCGTGTTAAAGACACCAAATTACGCCTAGAGACAAGTTTTTGAAAATAAACTTTAAAAAATTTTTGACCCAAAAAGTGCAAAAGGGTCCCGACCCCGAGTCCCCTTTGGGAACACCCTGTGGGGGGGGGGGATCGGTGGGGCCATGGGCATTAACATGATATGTTCGCAAGTTCACAATCCATATTACACGAAAAAAACTTGAAATATCATGAAAAACAAACAGCAATCATAATTATTCTATGAAGTTAAGTACGCGCATACATGACACACAGCCAACCGGGGGGTACCGTCTACGGGACTATTCAACATCTGAGCAAGAAAGTGATAATACCAGTGAATGCACAGCATATGGGTTTATATTCGTATACAAAACGACAGACCTCCAGCTATAACCATGATAGCTCCTCTGCCCGTAGCGAGCCTACCCCCGTAATACACGTGGCGGGGGGTATGGGCATGCCCTGGGGCTTATAGGCCGAAATTCAAAAAAGCCCTCGTTAAATTCTATTCCACTACTGTACCACCTCGCATGCAAAGGATCATGACTGGCCGTTTTGCGCAACTTCTTAAAAAGTGTGCGAAACTTTTTCTTACTTAGTCATTTTTTGGACCCCAAAAAAGGGGTTTCTCCCCTCCCAGCACAGCCTCTCACGGAAACACCCGAGCAAAATCATTTTTTCCGTGTCTATTGCAGGCTATACGAAATGTGAAAAACCGAAAAAGGTGTCGTTCAGGGAAAAAAGAGCGAAAGTCCGTGAATTTTGGGGGGTCCCCAGTATATCTCAGAAAATACTTGACCGATCCGGCTGAAATTTGACCAGCACTTAGGTATTGCCAAGGGGTGTACACACACAAAATTTTGTGTAAAAAGTTATATTAAATTTTGAGCTAGAATAAATTAAATTTCTCAAAATCCGCAATAGTACCAAATTTTCCTATTCTAGGGTTGGGCGCTATAGCGCCAACCCTGATACAGCACATAATTGAAACTAAAACTGTTTTGAAGTTTAATAAATTCTGAAAATGCTTCCGCCCTTCTTACATTTTGTCCCATTCTGCTCTATTTAATTGTGCAGATAGTTGTGAAAGATTTTCTCAAAGCTTCAGTTCGAAATTTTGGTAGAATTATTAGATGAGTATATCGTCGACTGTGTGCCGAATTGGCCAACGTTAAGACATACATATACTGGTGTTTCTTCTCGCTAAGGTTCCATTGTCACTAAGGTTCCATAGATACTCTCAGATTTGTTTGCTGGAAAAGCATAAGAACTTTACAGCAAGTTTTTATTAAAAAAGTCCATGTCGCTAGGGTTCCAAAGAAACTGATGTGCATAAAGTTCAATTAATTTCATTTCATTTTTAAGAAGTCACTTCTTTTTTGTTAACTTTTATGCCGGTGGTTGTACGCATAACCACTTTTAAGTTAAACATTGACCCCAATTGCAAAGAATCATTTGCAGCTTTCAGCTAACACACCATCCAAAGCTAATCGAATATCTCGTCCTCTTTGAGTCTTAGTCTTTTTTTTCATAGTTTATTGGAAGCATAACATCTATTTTAATAGCATGAAAGTTGCATCCAATGAGAAACGGCGCACTGTAGAAGGTAACTTCAAAGGATTTTGACTGAGTACATAATTGTGGCGTAAATTTAAAGGGGTCAATAAAGATAAGACTTGGGTGTAATTAACTGTAAGTATTGCAACTGCATTGTAAGTAATTAACACGGGTATTAACCATTGTTATAAAAATGCCCTTTCACGAAGGGCGGCAGTGTGGGTAGAATAGGGAAGCCAACTGAACTTCAGCGGAAAAATGAGAAGCTTGTTGAAAACCCAGGACAAGTTTTGAATCTGACGCAGCTCCTGTTCGTTTTATTTAACAAGCTACGTTTTCTTATTTTCATGTAACACTTGTCTGGAATGTTTAACAGGCTGGCTTTTCATATTCGGCAGCAGAACTTGTCTTGCGTGTTTAACAAGCTTATTAGCATTTTCCGCTCAAGTTCAGTTTGCTTTTATATTCTACCCGCAATATTGCCCTTTGTGAAACGGTGAAAGTTTGCCAAAATGTCCACAAGGTATTTGCAAACCATTTGTGATGTTTTCGCACCTAAATTACGTATGAAAAATAAGTTATTAATTCTTTAATAGATTAATTAATAATTAATCCGTGGTGAAGTAGACGGTCGTTATAACAAAACTCCACCGTTTTTGGCTTATTTACTTATGTCTTGTGTTTATCACATAATATGTGATAGTGTTATTGTCCAATAATAATCGTCTGCACACTATTTTTTAGGTCATCGAAGTGCAACTTGATCAGTGGATTAATTTTCCGGCCGTGTCCGAATCCTATTTGAAAAATAGACATATCACTGACGACGGGGACCAAATCAATTGGCTGCAACTGAAATGGATACGGGTTCAAAGATCCGACCCAGAGGTCAGAGTGTTGTGCGAACAAGATTAATAAAAATAGATGAGTCAACCTGTTTAGTAATCATTGAATAAAGTAGAACCACAAAAAATATGACTAAGTATAGCCAAATATTGTCAAAGTACAAGGTAATAGAGCAATAACAAAACCCTGAGTAATCTGTGTTATCTGTTTTCTGTGTAATCTGAGTATCTGTGTCTACGTAGCTCGTATAATTTGCACTCTGTTCCAGGCGTTCTACGTCAAAACGGAGCTCGATGATCAGGAATTCAAACGAATCGATGTTTCAAAACGGTCCAATCGACGCCAAGGAACTGGCGCTAATCTAAAGAATTTTCCCCTGCTGATGAAGTATACCCATGGGCCGCCGAAAATTTCTGCTGCGAAGCTGAACGATCTGCGCTCTATGTTTGACAAAAAACTAATTCCGCAAGATCGCTGGCCGTTTTATGAGAACTTAATTGAAAACTGTCAAGGGGAAGACATTGCTGATAGTGACTAGACAGGGGGTCTATGTTATGTTTATGTTCTTCAATAAAATTTTGTTTTGAAAACGAAAACGGTGCAAGTCTATAGGGCTATGTATAAAAAAATTCTGTTAAAAAGGTTCAAGTATATGGTATAATGTATTAACAGAAGAAGTGCGAAAAGGGTTCAAGTCGCACTTATTATGGAAACGGTACAGTGTAGAGAGCTGAAACTTGGAGATAAAGTTTCAGAGACTCTTCCTATTAGTTTGCAATTCACAGACTGGCTGCAAGAGCTACGTACTTGGCCACGACAGTTTTTGGCCCTTTTCTCGAAATTTTAAAAGTGGACTTAGACCATTTTCACATTAGGCCGTCGATATGATCTAAAACTTTCTGTTGAATATATGAACACACACTAAAATATATGAAGTTTTTCAATACAGTGATAATTTGCGTTGACATTTTGTAGATAAAGTATGTGCAAACTAGTCGTGGACTGGTGGGTAGTTATATATTCAATTCATAGCGCTCATTTTGTGTGTTTCGTCAAATGTTTCCGGGCTGTTATGTTAGAATAGGTAATTTATTACCTTTTCGGTTTTTTACATTTTTTTCTAGTTCATATTATAATGAAACTTTTTACTCATAATTTTGTGAGTGTATACCCCACTTAGCAACAAACATGTACGGGGGGTGGGGAAACCAGCCAAATCGAGTCCGGGGAAGGGTCCACAAAATGTGGGCATAAATAGTTGAAAATGGCAATTTTTTTGAAGTTTTATTTAATATTTATGCAACAGTTCAGCCGGATCGGGTTAGCATTTTAAGTGATGAGTGAAGTATCGAGTAAGTATTAGATAGGTATCGAGATACCCCTGTAGGCCTGCCAAAACTCACTGCTTTTTACTTTTTGCCGACATTTTCGTGCCGGTAGCTTATATTTACTTTTTTACATTTCTTGGCTTACGTGTACAGCAGAACAGTTAGCTAACGGCACAGGTGGTTGGTAACAATCGAAAGTAATTATACGAAGCTTACTTTTCTCTGGACCAGTCTTTACTTAAAAAGGGGGGTTACCTGAATAAGTGAAAATTTTAGGTTCTCCGATTCGCTTCAAATTTGTACACAATGTAGGCACAAAGAAGGCGCATCGCAGATGTAACAAACTGGAACCAATGCTTTTGCCAATTTTTTACTGGGGGCTCCCAAAAATTCAATTTTACGTGTAAATTAATAGGCGCAAAAAAAAGTGCTCACAAAGCGTTCCTTTACTCGAAATTTTTGTTAATACTGACGAAGCTGATTTTTACCTGATTCGACGTAATTTTACATCCTAATGTCATATCTCAACCTCTATGCTCCATTTTTTTAAATTTTAGCCCATGGCCTGAGCAGTGACGCCAAATGTAAAATCACTCAAATTTGGCGTGCCCAAAAGCAGCCATTTTTTTCACATTTCGCCCTCGATTTTAGAATTGAAAATACATATCAGAAATCCGGATCATACGATTTTGCCCATGCATGTGGGCTGCTACTATGCCAAGTTTCAGCCTGATTGGCTTGATGTGGTTTGTGTTAGAAATGTTCAACTAAGGGCTACTTTTAGGCTTTTTCGCGTACTTTTGCCTATGTAAATACACTGACAAACGCACTGAACCAAAAGTGCACCATCAAGCTTAATTGTTCTCATCTGACGGTGGGGTGCCTTGGGAGAGTAACACATGTGAAAATAAGCGAAATTGGAGATTTTCGACCTGGGTAGCCCCTTCCCCCTTAATATAGTAATATATTTTTTTTTAAAAAACGACTAATATTAATAAATATTTTAAAAAAACGTAAACGAAATTATTATTTCGAAAAATTATGGCAGAGATCTTCAGTCTACCTTTTTTAAGCAAGCATTGAATGAAGCAACAAAGTCTAAAAATTCATAACGAATAATGTCTCTAGGATGGGCTCTACCACCTCGCAGACAAACTAAAAGATTTAACCAGAACCACAGAGTTATATCTGACGAATAATGTTGAAGAGGGTGTGGCTAATAAAAGAGTTGATCCAAAAACATTGACAGCTCAAATGAGGCAAGAAATTAATCCAGATGGCCAACCAAGTTTTAAGGCAGATAAATATCTATGCTGGCAGCAAATAGCTTCTTTTGGTACAAATAATTTTGACTTTTGCTTTAGTTCTTTATTTTGTAAAAATACTTTATAAAACATAGCTTTGAGTTAAATATTACGTACAGAATTGACGATTGTTAACAATATAAAGGCTATCAGAGCAACTGCCAGTGATAACTGAAATGGAATATCTTGATGACGCTTATGAAGAAGACCCTCGTGAAGCAATTCGCCACAAATTACGTGAAACCTCCTGTTTCAGAAGTTAAATGAATAAAGTACTTCTTTTGTGACAAAACCGCTTAGTTTAAACCTATTTACTACGCGATTGTGATGAAACTCGGAAAATAATAAACAAACTTTTTACTTCTGTGATAATTTGATCACATATATTTTAGTTTACGCAATAAATAAAACTCCAACATACATATACATATATATATGTATATATATGTATATATATGTATATATATTATATATATATATATATGCACATACATACATACATACATACATACATACATACATACATACATACATACATACATACTACTACTGATGTCACTAGATACTATTAGATACTATTGTCATCTTACACCGAAAATTGGCAGATTTTATTCGGAGTTAGACAGACAAATTGCCTGATTTTCAGCGTTTAGACCCATTTTTTCATCAAAACAGAAGAATCATGCACCGGAAATTGTCAAGTTTAATGGGGGTTATTGAGATAAAATAATAAGTTTGCAGCATTTATTCCCTATTTCTTGCTAAACTTACTGTTTTGCGTCATTTTTACAATTTAAAAATACGTGTTTAGTTTATTCGCAGCATTGAACAGGATGTAGTTAATGTAGTTCAAATTTGTCTGTCAGAAACCATTTCAAATTGTACATATTTTAAACACTTACATTAATTCTAAGAGTTTTGAGATTACAGTAATTTAAAAGAATGTCTGGTTTTCAAACGATTTGACTGCAATTATGGAAATTTTATTTGCAGTTATCGGCATTTTAAAAATTTTGTACAGTGTAGTTTTGTGCGTTTTAAGGAACAACAAAATATTCGCGAATAAAAGTATCAACCTTTTCTCGGCGCTTGTGATTTTAACTAAATCCTATTCACAAAAGGTACCGCTGAAGAAGAACAGGTGGCGCGATTTTGGCAGTTACTCGGTGTGCTTGCTATTCGTGTTGGCAATTAACGTAACTCCTTCATGTGTCAAAAAGGATGCACGCTCAACAAGTAACGCTTATTTGTGTTAAACTCGTGCAGTTAACTTTTGCACTAGACAGTGTTATTATCAACGAGTTGAACGCTGTATCTCATGCTGAAAACTATGTACAGCTGAAATTTACGGATCACTGCCTTTTACCAGAAAGTTCGTGAACTGATATAGTTGGATGGAATGTCTATAAAACAACATGAAAAAACTTCGGACTGCGGTGAATGAGTATCTGCGAGCAAAGAGAACACAGCTCCCGGCGTTAAAAATAAAGCGGATTTGATCTTAGCTAGAGGAGCTGGAATATTGGTAGAAGATGATAGTACTATGTTTGCAAACAATGTTTACCAAAACACTATCATGAATTAACATATTCTTGGGAAAAACATTTATCGGCAAAACAAGAAATTCCAATGGTGGATTACGAAAAAAATCGTTGTATAATTCCAGATATAGAGGATATCTTTAAACATAAAGCTCCAGCGGTTGTCAGGAAGTACACTTATGTCACTAAACAGGAGTGTGAAGCTATTTTTGGGCTTACTGGAAAACTGATTTCTGGTGCAATACGTAAGTCATATTATAATTCATCATTATACAGCTTCAGAACCACAGATCATACAAGATCAGTTCAAGCTAACTATGATAATTTCTAGTTAAGGAAGAGGGTGTCAGGAAAATTTACCTGAAATACTAGGATTTTTACTTAATCGGACACTGAAAGTTGCAAAATATTTGTTAGTCATTAATACTTGAATGTTACGTGACATTGTTAGTTTTACAGCGGTGCTGCGCTGTGCCATTGAAGTAATGTACCACCTTTTTATCTTTGTTATACTTTTACCATTTTTCGCTATGTGCCCAAAACACAAATAGTATGCATCGGAATTTCTAAATAGATACGAGAATATTCATTATGGCAATGCCGAAGAAACAGGTAATCAGGCACTGCAAACTCCATCTGAAAGAGTTTCAATCCCGAACTATAGCTCAGCAGTTGAAGATATAGACGATTTGGATGATACTTCATGCCTGATAGTATTAGATTGGGCAATGAAGTGGGAAGAAAAAAGTGGAAGGAAAGCTAAAGTTACGGTAAACGATTATCCCTTGGCATGTCAGTGCTCTTTTTATAAAAAACGACGCCGCTGAATTCTAAAAACGAGGCCGCTGAATTTTTACTTTTCACGCATGTATTTGATCATGTAACGCAAGATGGTTCCGCAGTTTCGGCCACACTGACGAGTGACGGATGTATAAAAACGAGCAGAAGCAGAAAATGTAGAGTAAGTTAATGTTCGATCTGAAACCACTGGATGTTATCACAGTAATGAAGTTCTGTCATTAATTCCCACAATATCAAAAAATGCTAATGTTCGAATTCGACGATGGGACTTTTCAGATGCTCAAAGTGAAAAGGGCGCCTGTGATCGAATGGCTGCGGTCGTAAAGCGACACTTTTTTCGGTTGTTTTCGAGGTTTTTGTGACTAGTAAGAAAAAATGCCCTTGTCGGGCGGCTCCTTGGGTAGAATAGGTTACTGTCTGTCTAAAGCGAGAAAATACTTAGGCTGAGCTTGTAAAAGCATTGGTACAAGACTTTATTAACGAGAATATGCAATTCGTGTGAGCTCGTTAAAGTAGGTGGACTAGGTATACCTGTTGAGAACAGGAATATGATCTTCGTAGGGCAGACACTGTTTTCCGCACCCTATTCGCGCGACCTTCAGCTAAATTATATCATTTACTCATGTAACATGTGCTTTTTTTACACTAACTCAACATTGGCAAATGGCAAAAACGTTAGAGCGGGCACTCATAATAATCTTAGCTGAAATGTCGACTGTTGGCTGAACGGCTGAAATGATTCAGGGGTGTGCAAACAATTGGTCAGGGATTGCTGAAGTTCTCGGCTGACAAGGACGCTGAAAACCCTACCTCGCACGAATGTATTTTGCACGCCATAAATGATTCAACTTAGGTAGCAGTTTCCTGTACGAGTTAAGCTCTTGCTTTTAGATTATGGACTCTCAGATTATGGATTTGTTCCAACTTTAGCTTACACACATCTGACACAATATACATAATTCAAATATGATCGAATGAAGTAAGATGCTTATATACAAAGTACATATACATAAATTTTGATCAAACGATAAGTTAAGGATCTGGATAAGGCCTGCAGTTATGTCACAGAACCTTTTTGTCAAGCATTTACAACAGTAATAATAATAATAAGAAAATACAGTTGAAACAAACCCAAAACGGGCTGTAAGTTCGCGCAAATAGAGTGCGGAAAACAGTGTCTGCCCTACGAAGATCATATTCCTGTTCTCAACGGGTATACCTAGTCCACCTACTTTAACGAGCTCACACGAACTGCATATTCTCGCTAATAAAGTCTTGTACCAATGCTTTTACAAGCTCAGCCTAAGTATTTTTCCGCTTTAGACAGACAGTAACCTATGCTACCCAAGGAGCCGCCCGACAAGGGCATTTTTCCTTACTAGTTCTCTCTCTTTTTCCGCTGAAGTGGAAACGAAGCACAGAGTATAGCTACATATAGCTATGACGGCTTAACTGCCTGAAGAGGACCAATGTAGTATGTATATACGTAAGTGCGCATGTGTACATGTAAATGCATCAGGGATCGACCGGAAGCCTAAAACAACCGGAACCGGAACCACTTAAAAATACCGGAACCGGAACCGGAACGCCCTTCAAAAAGACCCTATATTTTACAATATTTTCAAAAAAAATTTTGTTTACTTTTACTCACATTTTTACTACCCTTCTAGCAGCCCCCAGATTTTAAAATACGTACAGTTTTTACGCAAAATATCCCTGCAACCCCTTTTTAAAAGATTACAGAATTTTTTAAAATGTGTTAAAAAGCACTCAGAAAATTTCCTAATTTTAAGTCCAAAAACAACACACATCTGAGCATACTTCGATCAAAAAGAATGCTATTTTCTCAGCACTGACCAGAGTGCAACCGAAAGAGAAAGTGGGGCTCAAAATAAAAAAATTACACATACGCATCCGCGGGCCGACGAGTTTCCATAACTAGAAATTTTGGGATTATAGACCACAAATTCACTATAAAATTGTCGATTTGGCAACGGTAACACAGCTAAAAGGATAAACGATATAGTGTACTAAGCAAGTATACTGTACACAATGCACTCATGTACACGTGCACACGCTTTTAAGAAAGATAAACATAAAAGCAACTAACACAAACTCACAGGGGTCTTGGGGGCGGTAGCCCCCAGAAAAAAATTGGAGAAATTTTTGCTTTTTAGCCCGAATTTGTTCAATTGGGGTCGTATCGGAAAAAATTTTTTCGACCGGGAGAAAAACATCAAAAGGAAGACTCTTGTGTACAAATCCACTTGGAGAAAATTTGGGGGCGGGGGGCAGCTGTGTATACCGTCTCCCCCCCCCTCCTAGATGTTAGATAGTAAGGTTTATATACACAGATTACAAAATTCTCTAATGTAGCGTAAAAAACTGAGAAACTTCGGCTTTTATTGAGGTAGTTGAAGTTATCCAAGAAATTGGACACAGAAGCACGGCGTTTTTGATAAACAATAAGCTTTGCAACATTAACAAGAATGCTAGAATAAAAGATCAGAAGCTATTTGTATGTACTATATAGTACTAGTTATATACAATTTTTATTATATACTAATATTATATACTAATTAACTTTTATTATTTACTAATACTAGTTATATACAATTTATATGTATATAAATGTGCAACATCTATATATACGCGTACAGTACATATAATGTTGAACGCATGAGCTTTGTTTGATGAAAGAGAATAAGAATAAAGACAAATTTGCGACAAAGACGAGTCGCAAGAACAAAATTTGACGAAATTTTAGATTTTTAGGCCGGTTGTGGTCAATTTCAGGCCTATCGGAAAATTTTCACGGTCGAACAACACAAAATTAGAAGCAAAATCCTATGTCAGAGAATTAGTGGTTCCGGTTCCGGTACTTTTGAAATACCGGAACCGGTACCGGAGCCAAAAAGTACCGGAACCGGAACTCCGGTCGATCCCTGATATGCATGTATATATTATTATATAGTATATACCTATGTAAAATTTGACCCCTTGGACCCGTTCGGGGGGTGTTGGAATCCAGGGAGGTTGTAGACAAAAACAAACCACAGATTCGTAATCAGGGGCTCAAATTATCTCTATGGACATCAAAATTCCAATTTTGAAAGTTTTACCCGTGGACCCCTGTCGGGGGGGTACTCTGAGGGAAGGGGTGGGGTCACAGGGGAGTCAACGAGAGTCATAGACAAAAATATAACTCAGATTCGTGTTCAGGGAGTCAAATTACACCTATGAACCTCAAAATCCGAATTTTGAAAACTTGACCCCTTGTACCCGTTGTGGGGGGGTACCCTACGAGAGGGTCGTAGGACAGTTTACGAGAGTCACAGACAAAAATGAACCCCGGATTCGTGTTCAGGGGGTCAAATTACCCCAATGGACATCAAAAGTTCAAATTCAAAAAAATTGACCCATTT
Source organism: Trissonchulus sp. WLG1_4 (assembly GCA_030248245.1). Taxonomy (NCBI): domain Eukaryota; kingdom Metazoa; phylum Nematoda; class Enoplea; order Enoplida; family Ironidae; genus Trissonchulus; species Trissonchulus sp. WLG1_4. The sequence goes on from JASANF010000432.1 coordinate 25,354, forward strand.
TGACCCCCTAAGTGGCACCTGGGGGCCATGGGTGTCCACAATAGGTATAGGCAAAAATAAATCCCAGATTCGTGTTCAGGACACCAAACTACCCCTAGAAACAAGTTTTTGAGAATAAACTCGAAAAAAATTTTTGACCCCAAAAGTGCAAAAGGGTCCCGAGTCCCCTTTGGGAACACCCTGGGTGGGGCAATGGGTATTAATATAATATGTTCGCAAGTTCACAATCCATATTACACGAAAAAACTTGAACTATCATGAAAACAATGGGTATTAATATGATATGTACGCAAGTTCACAATCCATATTACACGAAAAAAACTTGAACTATCGTGAAAAACAAACAGCAAACCTAATTATTCTACTATGAAGTTACGTACGCGCATACATGACATACAGAAAACCCGGGGGGGGGGGCGGGTACCGCGGGTCTATTCAACATCTATCTAAGCAAAAAAGTGATAATACCAGTGAATGCACAGCATATGAGTTCATATTCGTATACAAAGCGATAGACCTCCGGCTATGACCATGATAGCTCCACTGCCCGTAGCGAACCTACCCCCGTAATACACGTGGCGGGGGTTATTCGCATGCCCTGGGGCTTATAGGCCGAAATTCAAAAAAAGCCCGTGTTAGTTTCTATTCCACTACTGTACCACCTCACATGCAAAAGATCATGACTGGCCGTTTTGCGCAACTTCTTAAAAAGTGTGCTAAACTTTTTCGTACTTAGTCATTTTTTGGACCCCAAAAAATGGTTTTCCCCCCTTCCAGCACAGCCTCTCACGGAAACACCCGAGCAAAACCATTTTTTCCGTGTCTAATGCAGGCTATACGAAATGTGAAAAACCAAAAAGGTGTCGCTCGGATCAACTACCGGCGAGAAAAGTTCTGGGAAAAAAAGCGAGTCAAGTTGTGGAAAAGTTTGGAACTTGTTTTCTTTGTTGAAGCAGTTATTGTTTTCAATCAGAACAAACAGGTGACTGATTTGTCTTTACATAACACTTATCCTAACTACTGGCATTCGATTGCGTCATGTTCTTTGATAACTTACGATGTAGAAGCGGTCAGCAGTACTGACCAAGAGCCTTTTACGAATGAAGGTATTTCAGTTGATGAAAACAACAAAATGCTTTCGGGCCCTGAGCAAGTTGCACTAAATCTTATCAATCCTTAGGGAGATACTATTACTAGAATGTTCGTAGTGCGATGCTGAATCTACCAGACCAATACTGTTGCGGGCGACTTGTCAGTGGAGCTGCTAATTTGCTGGACTGCTGGAATTTGCTTTGAAAGTATAGAGCTAAAAAATAAAAAAAATGATTTTTAATACAAAAGTTGGTTTCGTCGACTCCTACCTAATCTCAAGTGGAGTTTATGAGTTAGTGAAGCATAAAAGTCGCAGAAGCTTTGCATTAGCTAAGCCAAATTTCCCGTGGAAATTCTTCTTTTTCCCGTGGAAATTCTTCTTTTTCCCGTGGAAACTCTTCTTGTTACTATTGCGGGTAAAACGCTCATTTAACTTACGCTTACTATGAATAGAAACATACTGGTAAAAAATTAATCCCAAGACAATCGCGAACGAAATGCGAGAAGCTGGGTCGTTTTAAGAAGTACTGATCCAAAGTTGCAAAAATGAGTCAAAGTCACATGTTCAAAATAGGGTCCTGGGCCGGTATTCATAAAAGTCGGGATAAAAAGCTAGGTTTTTTAGCCGTATGTCTGGCTTGAAAAAGCCGAGATAAAAAGCCTGGCTTGCGCGCAATCCAGGATTTTTATCCGAGCTATTTGTTCAATCCAGGCTTGCTCAAGCCTGGCTTTTTATCCGAGCTTTTTAGTCTTGATGAAAAAATCAATAAAATATGTGTGGAAGCCAGGATTATGATACAAGCTTGACTTTTATGAATACCTTAAGCCTGGCTTTTTATCTCAACTTTTATGAATACCAATAAGTCTGGATAAAAGCCGAGCTTAGTTTTATGAATACTAAAAGCCGGGATTTTAAGCCTAGCTTGCTAGTTGCTGTAAGCCCGGATAAAAAGCCGAGCTTTCACTTTTATGAATACCGGCCCTGGCGTCGTAAAATAGCTCAGAAGCAGCATACATACTTTTTTGCACGATAGCCTCCAAGACTAAAAACTGAAAAAACACACGTTAAAGATAGGTTCCGAAGTAACATTTTCCTACTACATGTCTTCACTCACGGAGAAAACCGACCACACTATCTATTATATGCTCTTGTACTTGTGCATTAAAAAATCAAAATTGTAAAAAATGTAAATATCAAATTGAATCATTGAAGCACCGCTATACCTTTTGCTTTTTGGTTTGTCTACAGTCATTCAGTCTCAGCCCTGAATTCAACTCCAGCCAAACAAACATGACTCTCTTAACTACCTATTTAACCCCTGGTTCATACTCGTCCTTGCTGTTTTGTCCTTAAGCAGTCACCAGCAAACTACTTTCCCAAATCAGACATTTTTTCGACTAAAGTTGGGGTCAGTTCGTATTCAGAACGACACATAACAATTCTACCAATGCTTCACAATAGCTGACCGAAAATTGTCCTTGTCCGTGTCTCATGAGGAAAAAACTTCTGTATGAACAGGTAAGGGATAACAACACAATCGGGTATTAAAGAATCCTCAGAAAACGACTAATAAGCAAATCATACCCTGGTGTAGGTTTCATTGTGATGTCGAGCAAAGTATAGCATACAGTCCAAAGCCAAAACTCCGGGCGGCGTTTCTTGAAATTCTTCCACAGGGTTGCTATAGTGCTAAAATAGAAAGGTTAGATATAATTGTTGGGGATCAAAAGTTGTCATAAAACACAAACAAATCAAACTTTATACGTTTTAAAGATAGTTTCTCTAATCGATAAGGCAGTAGCTAATAGTTAATTATCCGTTAGCACTTAGTAGGTAACTAAGGCCGCCGAACGGACACACGAAATAACGGCCATAAAACCAATCTGAAACTAAAATTATTCATCATGCACTTGACTGCTGCCCGTAGACTGCGCTTATTAAGACCAAATTCTAAATCTAAACGGTCCAATTTCTAAAACGGATTAGATTACAACTTATTCCGTTAATATTATATCACAAAGTTCAGGTAAGTTTAAAAAGTTTGCGAACTAGTGGGCGCATGACTTCGCAAACAAAATGATGCTTCGTTTCATAAACGAAGTTATGATGAGTTGTTGACAAAACTTGGCACCAACACATACTGAATACATGGAAATCTAAATTAATTTTTTGAAAATGTTGCCCTTATACCATTTTCGGCTTTAAATTTCAGCCTACATTCACTTTTTGAAATAACAAAATATTTATATCTAATCTATTAAATCCATTTACAGGATTTTATACAAAATATGATTAAGCAGGTACCAGTTAACCGTGAACTACTGAGACGTGAGCCACTTTTATCTAAACCAAGTACGCGGTCAAAAAAATTTCACGCGAATCTTCAATCAAGTAATCATATTTTTGAAGTTGACACAAACTCAAACATAAATTTAACTCTAATCCTCCAAGTCGAAATCTAATTGCAGACATACAGGGGCCGGTTGCTCAACTTTACAAGTCTTACAATTGTAACAATTGTATGTGCAAAATCAGGTGATTCGTAATGAATTGATATGATGAATTCGTAACGAATCACCTGATTTTGCACTTACAATTGTTACAGTTGTAAGACTTATCAAGTTGAGCAACCGGCCCCAGGTTGGGATTCACAAAACACGCTAACTGTAAACTGGGTCTAAAACGTTCTTTTCGAATGAAAAATAGAACATCGTAATGAAACATTCTATGTGTAATTCATACGATAACATACTAGTGACTCAGTCTCAATTTGAATATCTATCTATCCATCCAATATTATATTGAAATTGAGTTTGAAAATGTATATATATCTGTAAAAATTCATGTAGACCTAAAGCCAACTGACCGCAAAGCCGAGCTTTTTAAAGTCCTTCGAGTGGGCTGCCTGTGCTTTCCGGGCACTGGTTGGACTCAGGGGCTCGCCGTTGGTTTCAAAAGCGATCTTTCGCAGCTCCTGCACTTTATCCGCTTCCGTCTAAACAGATCAAGGCTTTATTACCCAAAAAAATGAACAAAAATTTGAGAAGTCTCAGCCAAAAAGTATCAAGTAATTTTAAACTATCGAATGGAATAAAACATCGTAATGAAAAAATCTATGGGTGGATTTTACAAAGGTGGTTTTATAAAACCATGGTTTTACGCACGTTTTCATACGATTAGCACATCAGTTCGCTCGTTACGAAATATTATCTTCTAATTCGTTACGAAATGAATTTTCCAACCTGCAGCACAACTGGTTCTTGTTCTGTTGAAACTTCAACTGAGCTAAAACCACGGTTTAACAAATCGACGAAATTCCTAACGAATCGGGCAATATTTCGTAATAACATTATGCACTAATCACCAATCACGAAAACGTGCGTAAAACCATGGTTTAGTAAAACCACCATTGTGAAATCCACCCTATGTGTATTTCATACAGTCACGTTCGACTCAGACTGGCTTGAGTCGAAAACAGCATCTCTTACAGCGTCCGCCACATTCAGTTTAGTCATTCGTCGCTCATCAAGCATATTCAGCAGCAACTTTTGCAGCACAAACAGCTGGTGTCCCATTTCAGCACCGACCACTTTTTTCACTTGCTGCGAGCCCAGCCCGTCCTCCCCGAACACGCCAATCAGCAGAGACGTGCGCACCGCTTTGCTGTTCATGAGCTGCAAAAAACAATCCTAAGGAGATTAAAGTCTGACAAAAAATAGATGCCCTACTTACTTCAGTGGCATGACTTCTGCGACTACTTGCTGTAGACTTGATAGTCAAAATCTATTCTTTTCGTAACAAAATCACATGGTTTGTTTTCTCAAGTGGTGCAACACTATGTTCTATGTTTGGTCAGACTCTAGCAAATCATCTATTTTTAACTAAACTATGAGCTAATCATGTTCAAGTGCTGAGCCCTGCCAAAAAACAACTGTTTTTATCGTAACTGCTTGCTCACTTAAAATTCGTTCTTTTTGTAATCGAATCATGTGTTTCATTCTGTATCAGGGTGAAGCAATTATTGGATAGACATAGATATTAGATACCCTCTGCGAGTCTTGTAAAAAGTGGACTTTAAAAAAATCATCCCGTTTTAAAGCCATGCACGAACTCGCACATTTAACCAAATTTTGCACTATCCACAGTCCTGGCATATCAAAATATTGAGCCATTTTTATTCTTAACAAAATGGTTAAATGTATTTTTATTTAACAGTATGCTTAAATAAATATATTTTTAATAAACTTAGTATGGAATATACATTAACTGAAATAAATTTGAAATCATTTCAGCAATTTATTTTATATAACACTATAACAATTATATATAACTGAACGCAGAAAAGTGTCAATAGCGAATAAAGAAAAAAGGTACAAGGCATGCCTTATTGTAATCAAATTACCGAACAATCCCTTGACGGGAAGGGAAACTACACAAAACCACAGCAATACGACAAGAAACCCAATTCCAAAATTACTTAATCACTTGCCTGCATATAACTGATATAATACGTAAGCTTAATTAAATTCAGTAAAAAAATTGGCTACAGCTGTAGAAGCTTTTCAGAAAATTACGCAATTACCTACGGCTGAAATAACCATAAGTGAAGCAGTTTCAAATCGTTGAAATTTTGCAGGACGTAAACTGCTAATTACGATGTGCTGTTTTTCAAGTATATAATATACAACAAGTCCAATCTATACGCTTAATCACCCCGATTTTCATCTAAATAGAACCAATGAAAACTTTTGAATATAGCAATCATGACTAAACATAACGGATCACCAAAACATTACATCTACATCAACATCTACAAATATCTTAGGCAGGATCTAAGGCTGGGAAAGTAATAGTTATATATAAAGCGATATAGTTATAGTTATAGTGTTAACAGTTATATAAAATCGTATATAAACCTAGTACCTACATCAGCAATATTTTTTCGTGCGGCGCCTTGGGATTTAATAAACAAGGCATTCATCAAAGCCAGGGCGTTTTGCTGGACTTGGGGGTCGGAATTGTCCAGGTGTCGAATCAAGCTTTCGATGGGGATTTCTTTTTCCGCAATCGCCAAATTACGAACGCTAAAAAATCTAACAGTACGGATTGATTCATATTTCATAGTTACAGCCGCATGTCCGTTCAGCCGGCCAATTTATAATAGCCAGTAATCACGCCACTAATAGAGTATAAGATTATAATTGACTGGCATATTTTTAGGCAAAATTTTATGGGGGGCAGCCCCCCCCCCCCTCATGGATGGGGAGGGGGGCGTCGACCAAAATGGGGGCGCACCAAATTCACGATAAAACACTATTTTTACACGAAAAAATGGTTGTTATACGTTAAAGTTACGTTTTCATACGTTATTATAGCTACGCTAATACTATATTTGGTAGAAAAGGACCCAAAAACCCGACAAACACGACATCGCTACAGCTAAAAAGTCGCTAAAAGTCGTTCTAGGCTAAAACGTCTTTACGGAAAAATTTTTGGCTGTGGGTGCACCCCATCTGAAATGGGGGGGCGCGAACAAAATGGGGGGCTCCGGACCAAATGGGGGGGGCCAGCTCTCCCCCCCCCACTAAAATATGCCAGATTGATCATAAGGTCACCAATCGAAATTAAAAACATACACAAAGCTAAACCCGAAATAAAAAAAGTTGCAATCAGGCGAACATACTATAAGACAACTTAAAATAGAACCTTTAAATAAAAAAAACTGTTCTGATTAATTAATTACAGAAAACACAGAATCGTGCTTCAATAAAAACCTGTTCTAATTAGTCATAATCGGAATTGTTTTATGACTCAAATTATGAAACATCCACAAACCAATGACCAGCAAAAACCCACCAGCTAAATAATGAGTCATGAATTATTTTAGAAACAATTAATTGAATAGATTTACATACTAAGTTGGCATTATCAAGAGTTAAGTCGAATAGATTTGCATAATAACAAGAGTACATAATAGCGTCTCACTCTTTATAGAAGAAGAGTGAAACACTCTCCAGCCTGCCTGTGTTCTAGCACAGGCAGATGCGCTGGTCGTTTTCAGGCCACATGTTGACATTCTATGCAACATGTGACTGGCCAATCAGAAGCGAGCTTCTATTCTCCGATTGGCAGACGCCTGTGCACGTGCTCCAATCATAAAACGGGATAGGGATAAAGGTTAATAACTAATTATTTATTCATAGTCTGCTTGTAAAAACATTAAAAAAGGTTTGCAGATACCTTTGGGGATATTTTGGCAAACTTTCAGCGAAATTGATTGAGAAACTTTGAAGAAATTCAGAAAAGTTTATATCTCAAAAGTTTCTCAATCAATTTCGCTGAAAGTTTGCCAAAATATCCCCAAAGGTATTTGCAAACCTTTTTTAATGTTTTTACAAGCAGACTATGAATAAATAATTAGTTATTAAGCTTTTATCCCTATCTTAAGGCCGGGTTCACACTGGCACTTGCACAAGCACAAGCACAAGCACAAGCACAAGCACAAGCACAAGCACAAGCACAACCGGTTCACACTGCAGAAATTTTTGCACAAGCACAAGCACAAGCACAAGCACAAGCACAACGCTTGTTCAAAAATTTTATCTTTTGCACAAGCACAGCCAATCAGCGTAGAGATTTTGTAGCTGTCAGTCTGGCTATATAATAGCGCAAAATGAAGCGGAAAAGCATGGCTTTGGGGGGAGACCCTTGTCAAAATGGATGCCGTATCAACTGAAAAGTTGATTGAACTAATCAGAGAGCGCCCTTTTCTGTGGGATACATCACGAAAGGATTACCGGGATCTTATCAAGAAAGACAATGGATGGGAAGCTATTGCAACAATTTTGAACAGTACTGGTAAGTAAACTTGTAATTTCAATTACAACTTTAATAAACATGACAAAAAATACAATGAGACAAACAGTTTACGAGATCATAAATCTGTTAAATGCAATCTTTGAAATCAAATTTCACTTCAGTTTTTCCCCCGATTGACGTAAGCTTCCTGCCAGGGTAGTCTTCCCTCTTCCATAAAAAAGTCCGAGAAACAGTCACGCACCTGCATAGCTTGACAAGAGTACATATTTGCCCCTTGGCGCGACACAGACTGAAGACCAGCGGTCTGCGTTCGCCACTCTCCGGGGACTATTTGTCCCTCACACTCAGTGTCGACCATTCCGGGAGGGCAATATCGATATTGCGATTCGGTAGAGGAATCCCCCAATTTCAAATAGTTATGCAGACAGCAACAAGCTCGAATAATAGCCTCTACCGTCTCCTTTTCAGCCACAATCGGTTTCAAAAAAATTCTCCATCTTGATGCCAAAATTCCGAAACTGTTCTCGACTACCCGACGCGCTCTGCTGTGACGATAATTAAAAATCTTTTTTTTGTCACTCAGATGTCTGCCAGGGTAGGGCCGCATAAGATAAGACTTCAAGGGAAAACCCCCATCTCCCAAAATTACCGATGGGGCAAGCTTGTCGGTTCCTGGCAAGGGCTGAGGACCCGGTATGCACCCTTTTCCACTTTCCAACGCCTTCCCAAACGCTGAAGATGCAAAAATCCCCCCGTCACTAAACCGTCCCGGAGACCCAATGTCCACAACAACAAAACGATAGTGCGCATCTGAGACAGCTAGTAAAACGATACTGTGGGTACCCTTGTAGTTATAATAGTCAGACCCTACAAACTTTGGAGCCCGCATGACACAGTGTTTGCCGTCGATGCTTCCTATAGCATTAGGAAAATTCCAAATGTTCCAAAAATCCTTCGATATATGCCGCCAGTCTTCTTGAGAGGGGTAGGTCAAGACGAGAGGACTCAGAACTTCCCACATTACGTGAAGGGTTTCTTTGATGATTGAGCCAACGGTTGATTTGCCCATTTGATAGGAAAATGAGATCGTCTGCTGAGAGTCACCTGTAGCCACGTATCTGCAATAAAAAATAATGTTTGCAAACTTATGTTAAAAATGTTTTACAAATTTATAATTTTATTTTATTTATTTTTAGTCAAAGTGTGCCAAGCCGAGTTTCGATCTCATCGTCAGAAGTTTACCAAGGAACTGAAAATTCAGGCGTCTCGGCATAGTGGGCAAGCTGCTCTCCATCGGCACAAAGTCTATCCATTCTACGATCAGATGCTTTTTCTCAAAGATATTGTGAAACAGCGCAACAGGTTAGACTCTAGCTATACCTAGTCTAGCAATATGGCACAGTCGATTGACTCGATGTGAAACCCAAAAAAATGCTAGTTTTAGTAGGATTTTACTTTAGCCTTTTTGGCTTATTTTTGCCTATGTGAATACTTAATTTAATTTAAATAAATAAATAAATAAATCTTAATTAATTAATCTTAATTTTTACATAATTAAATTTTAATAAAATTTTAAATAAGTAAATTTTAATTTTAGTCGCTCAACAAATGTTGCCACTACGGATTCGGGTGGCACTCAGGACGAATTGGAAGAGGCCGCGAACGAGAGTGATTGTCCTTCGGAACGCGATGAGTGTAGCTTTTCTGAGGATGGTAGACCAAATCCTGAGAGCCGATTTTTGCCACAGGAAGACGCAGCAGCAATTCCAAGTCCTGCTCTATCAGTCCAGAATATTGATTCACCATCACCGTCGACTCCTAGTCAGCCAAAATCGAAAAAATCGAAACGGAAGCAGATTGATCCATTAGAAAGAGAAGTCCTGGACACATTGCAGCGCATCTCAAAACCAGACGATACTGACGAATTGAGCTTATTCGGAATGCAGGTATGAATACTATGAAATTTAATTAATTAATTAATTAAATTAATTATAATTAAATTTAATTTAATATTATTTAATATTAATTAATTACTTATTTTTACTATTAATAATAAATAATACTATATTAATATATTAGTCTTAATTGATATTAAAAGTTACTTATTTTATGTGTATTATTAATTAAAGTTATCATAATTTTATTGTGTTAACAACAATGAGGTTTTTGCTTCAGGTTGCTTCAACAATGAGATCATGGGATCGCCAGAAGCAAGCTCTCGGAAAACTGAAAATTCAACAACTGCTGTTTGACATGGAGTTCGGAAATCAACAACTAACTCCTGCTCAGCCCCCTCCTTTCCAAGTGCCAACATATTCTCACGCCCAGATTCAACCTCCTACTTTCCAAACGGCGCAATATTCTCACACCCAGCCCCCCCAGCCTACTTCTTTTCAAACGGCGTCTACTGTCTACTCTGCTGAGGGCAATACTTACACTGAACTCCATGCACTGTAAATGATTTTGAGAAAACTTTTTCTAACTTCTGCATCAGCACTAGACATTGCCAACATAATTTTACATTTGAATATGGTCATAAATTTTAGAAATTAGAACTTAGAACTTAATTTGCAGAAGTTAGAAAAATGTTAAACAAAAACAAAAAGCTGTAAATTATGCGATGACATTTGCATTACACATTTTATCATTAAAATGATTGACGTGAGACTTACCGTAATGTGACTGCTAGTCTTTCTTTAGGTGAAATAGATTGGCGGAGTTGGGTGTCTTTTTTCTGAATATGGGGACCAATGAGGGCTAGTAACTCCTCAAACTTGGAGGGAAGCATCCGGAAATAAGCATAAAAACTCTCGTGGTCGTGCAAACGCATTTGTTGGACCAAGTAATGAAATTCGCCATATTCGTGGCGACGCTGAAAAATGCGGCGTACCCAACTGCGTTTGCGACAGCGCTTACGCCGTAAACGAAGCAAAAACAACAGTTTCAAGACTTCGTAGTTTTTAGCCGAAGATTTCATGGCGAAAACGCGCCTTCTGAACAGAAAAGCCGTTAAACTGGCGGGCCTCAATTTGATTGGCTGGGCTTGTGCTTGTGCTTGTGCTTGTGCTTGTGTGCTTGTGCCTGTGCCAGTGTGAACGCCTTGACGTTGTGCTTGTGCTTGTGCTTGTGCTTGTGCTTGTGCTTGTGCTTGTGCAAGTGCCAGTGTGAACCCGGCCTAATGCTTATCAACGCATCAGCGATTATATACTAAAGTGTGTTACGCAGGGAATCTACGCGCTGATTGGCCAGTCACATGTTGCATAGAATGTCAACATGTAGCCTGAAAACGACCAGCGCATCTGCCTGTGCTATAACACAGGCAGGCTGGAGAGTGTCTCACTCTTCTTCTATATAGAGTGAGAAGCTATTATGTACTCTTGATAATAAGTTGGCATTATCAAGAGTACATAAGAGTATGACACTCTTCCCATTGGCCAGCTTAGCTGCGCGGTAGATACGTTGCACATTAGCGATCAAAAAGTTCCCAAACGGGACCGTTCCCAAATGGGTACTACTAGGGTCCAAACAGGTCCTGCAAGAACCCAAATGGGCACGTTCTAAATTAGAACGTTCCCATTTGGGCACGTTGTACTGTTGTAGTGTCCATTTGGGTACCTTGCAGGATCCGTTTGGGCCCTAGTAGTTTAGTACCCATTCGGGAACGGTCTTATTCTCCTAGTTGGCTGCTAATGTGCAACGCATACGCAGCTACCGCTCTCCCAAGCTGGCCAATAAGAAGAGTGTCATACTGTTCCCACTATGTACTCTTGCTATAATGTACACAACGATGAGGGAGGTAGTTCTGTGCTGTTCAGCTAACCCAACTTTCCCTGGCAACCTGTGCTCTTGTCGGTGCCGCAGGGCCGAACACTTTCTACCCCATTTCCCTCCCTCTATCTACATGACTCAACCTCAGCGTACTGTGATACCTTTAGTGGCTTCACCAGGAAAAAAGGAGTGACGGTCGAATTTTAAAATTACAGAGTTTAACAAGGGGGGAGTTGTATTGTCCGGGACCCCTCTAGATTTTTGATTTTGGTACAAGCCACAAGGGCAAGCAAAACTAGAGCCAAGGTACAAGGGCAAGCTAAATTCTATTAAATTGGCTCTTCAATATGGCCAATTTTATCAAATTTCTGCAATTTTCAGCTAAATTCTAGCCAATTTTTTCAAAAATCGCCAATCTTTACGCTAAAACAGAGGGTTTTGGCGAAAATTTTTAAAAATCGTTAACTTTTTCGCTAAAATACGGTACTTTTTTTGTGTCTAACTTGGTACGAGAGCAGTCAAAATTTGCGTACAAGACCCCACAGAATACATCCCAGTGTTAATGTAATGTTTTATTGGAAGCCTATTAGTAACACAATTCCCAAATATATATCGACCCATCAGATGGTCACACCACCACCCACCCACCCCACCACCCCAGTTCCCACCTATTCATAACCAAGGCTTCCAGAATTCCCAGGGCTGCCGTGAGAGTGTGCTGGTTTTCCATCTTCACCCGTCCCACCACAAAACTGGCCACCTGGGCGATCAGTTTCTCCGACAGCACGTCCCAGCTGATTTGACCGTGATCCATCAGGGCGGCCAGAGAGCGTAGAAGATTGGTCAGCGACGAACCTGCCCTAAAAAAATAATAAATAATAAATAAAAATAAATAAAAAATAGCAAAAAGGTAAATCTGGGCAAAAAGGATATACTTTTAAAATAACTAATACTGGTTTGTGGGCTTATTTTCTGTGTAACTCTGATGACGTCACATACTTAGCTTTATTTTTCACAGATTGTCTACAGTAAAGTTGAAGAGTCTAGACTTGCTCAAGTTTAATCTTACCAAAACCTGTGTAAATCAAAATTTCACAAGCAGTATTGAGTAAAATTAGAAAAATAGTAGATACTTTACCCTGAAAATGAAATAAATATACTACGTTTCCACGGAACATACAAAAAATGCCAAAATACACAATTTTCCTAGAAAACCATCTATATTTCATTCACAAAATCTGCCACAAATAGCCATAAAATGATAATAAACCCTTTTTCCCATGTAAACAGCAAAAAATGGCGAAAAATACATTATTTTTTGAAAACCCAATCCTACTTACATGGTATTGCCTTCAATCAATTTCATGACTTTGTCCAGTCCCTGGTGACTGAAAAACTCCAGGGCAAACGTGAAGTCTGGCGACAGTTTAGCCAGCAGGGTCAGCGCGTTGGCTTTCTCCTCTAGGCTTCCGCCGTGCAAAGTTGAGATAATGCTGTCGCATAGTTTGGTCTGAAACACTAGTGTTTGATTTCATGGAATCTTAAATCACACTAAAGCCCGGTTGTTGTTGTTTTGGCCATCCTCAACGACAGGAATTTATAGTTGGAGGAATTCAGCGACTGCGGCAGAATTAATCCTAAAGCCCGGTTCATACTTGTCCTCAAGAACATAGGGTCAGGGACAAGGACAATTTTTGATCAGCTATTGTGAACCATGCACAGAAGTGTCTAACTTTTTGCATAAGAACTGGACTCAAGCCAAAGTTTTCGTGCAAAAAAATACCTCAATGGGCCACGTAGGCTTCTTTGAACTGAAGGACAAAACCATAACGACAAGCATAAGGAGTAAGGACAAGTACGAACCGGTCTTAATTGTACTTAAAGAGCCCGGGTTTATACTTGTACGTGTCATTGTCCTTTTGTCCCTAAGCATTTCCAAGAAAACTAACTGGCCAAATGATCCATTTTTTACCTAAAGAATGTAGACGTCAAGCCCAGTTTGTATGCAAAATTTTTTGTACTTGACCAGGAAGCGTAACTGCTTGTGGCCAGAACGATAGGTTGAGGATAAGGACAAAGTATGAACAGGCTTTAGTATAATATTATATTTAATGCTACACTGATGAAGTGCGGGGAAACTCAAACGCTGTTAACCAAACCAAACACCGTAACACCCAACTTACTGCTGAATGTGTTAGTTTCAGCACAGTGCCATTCTGCAAGTTTTGTCTGTTCTGAAAAAAACAAACAAAACTTGATGGATGAAGCATAGGATGATTAATGAGGGGGCTACGAATATCTAACTCATAAACGGACAATAAAAATGACAACGTCGCTATAAAAGTTAAAAAAACGTAGGTTTACTACATACGTTTTTAATTTTTTATAATAACTATGTGAAGTCAGATAGGCACCAGTTTTTAAAGGGTATAAAGGCCTATTCACACGAGGGCGCATTTTGCTCCATGGCGTACGCCATGGCGCATGACCGGGCGCATGAGCGGGCGCACACGCACACTTGCATACTGCATTGCATTGCATTGTGTGAAATAATGCAGCAGGCAGTGTGAAAATAGAATGCGTCCGCTCATGCGCCCGCTCATGCACCCTCGTGTGAATAGGACTTTAACGACAGCTCATTAACGGCCGAGTAGCTCAACGGTAGGGCGCTTGTCTGCAGATGGGTGGTTCGAATCCCCCCTGGGTCATTCTGATGTTGATGCTGTCTTGAGTACTATACCAATACTAATAATTACCTAGCTGTTTTATTTAAAATTTTTAGAATATCAGTTATAGTTGGATTAAAAAATTTAAAATTTAAAAATTAAAAAAATACAAGTCGCATTAGAGTATGAAACACACAATTTCTTACCTTTTCTGTAACGAAAATTTCTGTCGGTTCTGTGAATTTTAGCCCGTACTCAGTAGAGGGAGATATTTTCCATCTGAAACGAATATTATATCAAAATAAATGATCATATCAGTTAACAACTTGATTAAAAATCCGTTCTAGATAAAATATTCTGAATTGGAATTCATAAGATTCAATGGACTGGATCGACTTTATCAACTTTCATCAGCGAATACTTATTAAATTTCTAAAAATTTCTAAAATAAAAAATGTACAACAATTGCTGTTGAAATAGATCAGATGACAGATGTTTTGTTAAAAAATGGCTTTAAAAAATAGACTAAGCGCATGGAAAACACGTTAATCTCATCTACTAGTACAGTTAATTTGATTGATGCACAAATAAGCCGTTTAAATAACAACTAAATACTAAGCCCTTCATTAACTCTTGAAACATACTCGCTGCAAAGATCCTCAACGATAGCTGCGAGTGGCCGTTTCTGAAAAAAACAAAAAACTGCAAAAAAATAGAAACTCGGTTACACGAAAACTTATAAAAAACCATAGAAGAAAGAAACCCATAGTCAGAATCAAGCATGATGACCCTAATTCTTGGCTTCACAACGCAAAATTTCATCCACCAAACCTATATATAAACCAAACGCCATGAACACTAAAGCATCCCCATGCACCGAAGCATCCATAGCAATAGTGTTATTTACGTGACATTATGCAACACTGTCTGAATGATAAATCCTTTGACACAAGTATATATTGCCTCATCATACAATATGCATCGGAGTCACATTTTGGGGGGGACTTCTCCGGCCAAGATTTTGGGACCCGCCATGATCGACCAAAGCAAATTTTGCTAAATTTTCGAAAAAATGCCGAAACTTTCGAAAGTGTCATTTTTACACACTCTTGCTCAAATTTTCAGGACGGACCCTCTTTGAGGAAGGCGGTTTCGCCATCCACCGTCTGATACGTATAACAGTATAACTTAGATAACTCAGATAAGTAGTTAGGGGGGGGGTAGGGGGGAACACCTTCGTTCCAGTAGGGGGAGTGCGTGAGGGTCTCGCCATATGGCACAAGAGGGGGGTAGGGGGTAGGGTGCCGACGGGGGTAGGGTGCCGACGCGAGCAAACTTTCCGACCAAAATTTAACAAAATCGGCATTTTTTACGACATTTAAGCGATTGATACCGCGCCAAAAAATATCGAAATCGGTGCTTTTTGGGCCAAAAAAGATAAAAATAGTGTCAGTTTTGGAAATGGGGGTCAAAAATCAGTAGATTCAGGGGAGGAGGTCTCACCAAGAGGGGGGGTACCCAAAATTTTTGTTTTATATTTGCTTGCATGCGTCCTATTGTGCCCTAAATCTCTGACCTTGCTGTAAACCAAAAAGCGTTTCAGTTCTTTTTCAACGCTAAACGGGGTCGCCACACCAAGCGTAACCCGTAGCACCATAGGTCGATCACTGTTTTGGTTGTCTTTGTCTAACGTGGCGTAAAATACTGATCGACGGGAATTGTTTTCACTTGAGCGATCCATAATAATTGTCGATCAGAAATGATTGCATTGTTAAAATGGAATCATAAAGTTAAGTTATAGTAAATAACTGTTCCTGAAAAACTTTTCATTTTCATACATTTTTAAACTTTGCACAGTCCACGTGGCCAGAAATAACAATGCGTCACTTAGGCTTATCTAAAGTCTTTGTGTAGAATGAAAACTGTTTAGGTGCAAATAAATAAACTGATATCTTTGTGATGCGTGTCAGTCTTGCTCTGAATTTCTAAAGACAATCGCAGACCAAACATGTCATCATCTAAAAATACTGCTAGATGCTGAAATAAGTGTCGAATTTTCATAAAAAAGTGTGCAGGAACAACGAACACACCAAAAATGACTAAGAATTGAGACCGAAAATTGCTGAACCCTGAGACAAAATAGATGACAAGATATTATTTGAGACTACTTCCAGTACTCTTGATGGCTGGAATCAGTTTTTTCCTAATGAAAATTACCCGCATGGCTTTGTTACAAGGTCCAACAATTTTTGGTCAGAGTAGTGCAAACATGAATCGAGCCTCATACATTGAAATCGCAAGACTGACTGGGACTTCAGATTATGGTAAACGCCAAAATTTTTAAAATAAAAGTTTTTTCAAAAAAACTTATATATATACTTTCGTTATTTGTAATGCATTAGACTTTACGTTAGAATGCTTCATGAACTATTATTCCACCTATGTTATAATGATTACAATAACAATATACATACACATAGACATATATAATTCAGATAAAACGCCCCCCCTCCCCCCACTTTCAAACCCGAATAAATTAGAATAAAGTATATTGATAATTAGCATATCATACAACCTACTCAAATCTGAAACTTAATACCATCATGAAATTAAGTTGGAAACTTAATACCATCATGAAATTAAGTTGTACTATAAAAAAATTCATCAAACTATCCTACAGGAAGTATCACAAAACTATCCTTTTCCTAGTTTTCGCATCAGAAATGTTTTGAATGCAAAAAAACCTCAAAAAGCACTCGCTTTTAAAATTGCTACAAAAACGTTACAGTCAAAACATGTTTAAATTCATTGGAAATACAGGCTAGAGTGCGCTCCATGTAAAAGCATCCTGTAGCTTTATATACAGTTCAATAGATGACTAAACTGTTTTAATACAATACAGATGATTTTTTAATACGAGCATTCTTTACAAAAAAACAATACAGAGAATGTGAGATAATGCTACTTTTTCCCTGGTGTGATTTAGCAACACTGTAACAACAAAAAGTTAACTTGTCTACTATAAATGTATATACATATATACGTGGCATAAAAACTTGGCTAAAAGAAGCCACCAAGTTGCAGATAAGATCCCCGCAATTCATTTTTTGTGAATACAGACAGACAACCGCACTTACTTACCAGTTAAACCTACAACTGTTCCCTTTTTATTCACCATTATTTAATACTTATTTACTAATCTATTCCCAAATAATGCAAAAGTATATACTTATATTTCCATACTCAAGCCCATTTTTGTTTTGTACGTTGGTCGGCGGCGTTCGGGTCCCCCCCCCCCCCCCCCCCCCCCCCCCCCCCCCCCCCCTTGAACGGACCTAACGGCTGTAAGCTACGAAGCAAGAATCAGCGGCCCAGGAGCAAAATCAGTGGCTCACGAGGAAACGCACTAAGGAAAACCCGACTGCTCCGCACCCCCCCCCCCCCCCCCCCCCCCCCCAGGTAATGCACATGATGGTTGAAGGAAACCAAAGCAGACCACGGGGGAAATCTTCCTGTCGAAAAATAAATTTTCCCCCGGCAGTTACACTCCGGTGCAAATATTCTGGGGGGAAATTTACCCAGGGGTTTCTTCCGGGAGAAAGATTTATCCCGTGACACCGGTACCACATAATTACACCCAAACTTTATACCTGATCAAAAATGATCAACTGCGGGAAACAATTCGGTATCTCGGTGTTGACCGCCAGCTTGATTTGACTCGAGTCCCGGTAGGCATCCGGTGGCATAGGTATCGGTTTAATCGGCTGATACAGGTTCATTTTGTGTAGTGAGGATTAAAAGGACTAAAACAAATCTATAGTTTTCAGCAGGAAGTAGCCCGTTTGGGGTCCCGGATGACATTATTAACACAGAAATTTCTGTTTGTCACCTTCCGGCCACCATTCGTCACTTTTCGCGAAGATTCGTCCCCATAAAATTTAAACTGGATTAGTTTTCTTTAACTGTCAGTTTTCCTGGAATCGCTTAAGGACACCACTATAGGGTCGAGGACAAGCACGAGTATGAACCGGGCCTTAGTCAAATAAGCTTTCAGAAACAGTCGGTGAGGTATACCAGATTTCAAGGAAAAAGTAAAACCTAGTTTTGCAGCGAGAACAAGATGGTACAAGTGATATTCGGAAAACTACCAAATGCAACCGAAAACAGCCTGAGGCACGGAAAATGACCACCTCTCAATCTTAAGTTCTAACGAACTTTTCATAAACTCACTTCAACTTCAACTGCTCAAGATTAAATATACTAAAACAGTGGATACATGTAGCAGGGTCAAAATTTTGGACAGCTCTCCAGCCAGATTTTGAGGACCATCGGCCTCTCTCCTAAATCGACCAAAAATACCCTAAATTCTGCAAATTTTCCCAAAAAGGTGCCATTTTTACTTACTTTTACCTAAACTTTCGGACCCTACCAGCTAACCCCAGCCCCTCAATCTTATCAGTCAAAACCGAAAACCTTATTTTCTCCAGCTCAATAGTACCGCAACTCGTCATAACATGCGCTAAATATCACAAAATACAAAACCGACTACAACTACTAGTAGTTAGTAACTCAGTAGAGCTATAAAAGTTCATTCTAGTTCACCTAATTCAATTTATTAATGAAGAGGCCCTAAGAAACTATCATCAGTAATAAATAGCCCATATCAAGTCTGATCAATCAAGAAAGACAACACCAAAAACACCATTCAAAAAGTTTATCACACGGCGGCCAAAGAACAAGACAGAGAACTTATCGACTGTTGCCTTTAATAATTAAATTAATATTGATTATTTATATGCAAATTAAAATAGTTTAATATTACGAATAAATTGTATATGACGGGACACTAATTGTTTACAGCACAGAATAAAAGCAATCACACCCACCGTTTGAATTTTACGAGACTCGGTTCAAACTTAAAATTAAATTTTATGCTAAAAAAATTTTAAAAACAGAAAAGAAAAAAAATCTCATCAGTCTTCAGGTTTATTGCTTACTTAAAGCTTAAGTTGAAACAAGTCCACAAAAAATATCCGATTAAAAAAGTAAACTTATTTGAAATTTAATTTTTATACAACAATCTCGCTTAATATCGATCCTAAATCGAGCCACGAGCCACAACTGCAAAAAATTACAATGCAAAATTTTCAAAAAACTGCCAAGTTAACATTCAACCCCACCAGTGCAAAAAATAGTGCAAATTGCAGATAATTGCAGAATCAGCGAAACTGACGATAAAACAAAATCTAAAGTGTACCGACAATTATAATAGTAAAATACTAACGGTAGCAGTAAGTAATAAATATCCGGTTATAGCATATTATTGATACATAATTATTTGACTCAATACAGGTGAGTATTTTTCACTTTTCACCATTTTCAAGTATTTTTTCCAATTTTTAAATTTTAAATTCACCAAAAGCAACTATATTTCTTGAGTATATATACTCATGATAGGTAAGCATCTTCTACTTAAAAGCTGTCATTTAGAACAGCGAACTTGAAGCATAAATCGACTAAGAATAGTCA
Source organism: Trissonchulus sp. WLG1_4 (assembly GCA_030248245.1). NCBI lineage: Eukaryota > Metazoa > Nematoda > Enoplea > Enoplida > Ironidae > Trissonchulus > Trissonchulus sp. WLG1_4. The sequence continues at coordinate 45,229 of JASANF010000432.1, forward strand.
CATAAATACGTAAGCATTCCACACCCAAACACCAAGTAGGGAAACAAGGAAAAACACTGGTCAGTAGGTCATTATGCATTAAACGGAGTTCGCAAATTAGACTTACTTTTCAGCTAATAACGTGACATAAAAAAATTTCAATATATACCCTGTAAAAATTAAGTTTCTATTTTTCAGCCAAAAGCCCATAAATTTTCAGTTTGCTACTTCACTCATACTCATTATCCGATGGGTTATTAACTAAATAAGTAATAAGTTAATTTACCAAATCCGAATACTGCCAAATATGACCCCTTAAACCAAACTGTACAAAACGCTGCTGAAAAATTGCAATCTTTTTCCTAGCCAAATCAGCCAATCAAAACACCACAAAACATACATTGCAATTCAATAACCATAAAGTACAACTCAGCCTATATACCACAGGGAACGTATGAAGAGAAAACACATAAATAATGGTAAATAATAAATCAAAAAACGAACCCTATTTATAATTCTATTTGTACTGACCGGTCGGAAATATATCGGCAAAAATCGACTAAAATTAGCTCGCTTAATCTATCTGAGAAGCGCCTGCCGACCAGATAATACAAATAGAACTATAAATTTACAAGGGACATGACACACAACAAATCACAGCTAAACATCAATAAACAATAACTAACTTAAATTACTTAAAATTAAATTAGGATTAAGTCAATCGCAGTTAACTTTTTTAAAAGTTTTCAAAACCATTTCAAAACTAAACAGTAAGTGCAGCTACTATAATATAATAACTTTCTGCGCATTTAGACAAAGCTAGAATAAGCAAAAAAATTTATAGTATATATATTACAGCAAGAGTATCAGACACGAATTCGGGTACAGTCAACCTTCAGTGTGAGGATCATACCAAGAGTACGTAATCTGGCAACATAGAATACACTCTATTCTGTGCACTCACGCCGCAGTTTGTAGAAAGTCACACTTTTATAGTACCTCAATAAGGAGTGTGATACTTACGTTCGTAAATCATACTTACAGTCGTATGTCCGTTCAGCCAGTAAAATGTTAAGAACACTACGTCAGAAAGTGTAAATAGTGGCGTAGTATTCTCATAATTTTGCCAACTAAGCAGATATACGACTGTATGAATCAAAAATTACAATAAAACTTTAGTAATTTTCAACATAAACTTCCTCACATATGGTATGGTCAACCGTAGTATGAATGCAGCCTAAGTGGGGCAAAAAACAGTACTACTACAATACTACAGCAAGCATCAACCGTACATTTGCGGACAGCACAGTAAGAGAACAGGATAGTTACAATACAGTCTTGTCAACCAATTCAGTTCCATTCGCACTATGGAACCGTTCTGATGTCATCAAACCTAAGAAACCTGTGAAACAACTAATTTGTTTACAAAATAAAAAAATGCAAAAACTCAGTTTGTATTTAAAACTTGGATGAAGTAACGCTTTAAAAACATTACAATTTTCGCATCAAGTATGCATAAATAAAAAAACTTTATTCAAGCATTCTGAAATTTGATAGTTATAATATACTTAAAAAATTACACCAAAACAAACGTTCTTTATTTGTACAAACTTACACAAATTTCTTAAAAATGAAAATTTTCAGAAATCTGAGATTATCAAAATTAAATAAAAAATTTAAACATAGTAAATCTGAGTATATGCATAAGCTGGAAGCACTGGAATATAAATGATATCAAAATATTGAATTACTTTCATGTAGTTCCATTCACCTAAGTTTCTCTTGAGCCAATACGAAAAAAATGTAAATAGAAACTAAAAAGGATAAGAACAGACATCCAAAAATATTCACAACTATAAGCTGATCTCATACTTATACACACAAGTCAAGGAAGAGACATGAAACTATTCACAACTTACAATAGTTATTGTTAGTGCTTTTTTTACAATTTTTGTCAAGAAGATAAATTAAAATCGAAAATTAAATCAAATTCCAAATATTTCAATGTATTTTTTTAAAAATGTAACTAAAGCTTGACCACAAATTACTGATCCTTGAAAGAAAACAACTCGCGTGATATTTTTTTGCCTACTCGCTGTACTCTTGATACTTCCAATTCGTTCTTTTCGAAATGAAAGAGCGTGTTTCGTTTTATCTCAGGGTCCAGCAATTCTTGGTCAGTTTTTATAGAGACTATTGTAATTTGTGAAGGAAATACAGACAATTTAGTTAAATAGGTCGCCAAAAAATAGAATACAACAAAACGATTCCAAACAAGTGCATAATATACGAGCTTACAAGAAATAATTAAGAATTAAATCATATTATATATAAAGTACAATACAGTATACATTACAACAGTCACTTAATATTCATAAACAGCAGTTGTAATAGTATAATAATTATAGTTATAAAATAGTATGGTGTGGGTGTGTGATCTTCAAAATTTATCAAACCTAACTGCACAAAAATGTGCCGTATTATAGTAATATATTACGTATAAGCAGAATAATAATCAATATGTATATACGTACGTACGTATGCAACAAACAAAATCAGACAACAACACATTATAGGATTCAGTTTGAGGGAGAATCAGTTCTGCTTTTGGTTAAACGGTCGAATCACAAACAAGCTAATTTAAGATTTAAAATTAACATTTACAAACTCACGCTACACGAAAGTAAAATTTAAAATTCTTAGAATAAACTTTAGATACTTTACACTAGCCTTTGAGGCCGGGATGTCTAAAAAATTATCATTACCTGATGAGTGATGACGTATCTAAAATTAGTTACCAAACTAAAAAAACACAAAACTCACTCACCAAAAACAAAAAACAACCCAAATTTAAGCGAAAAAACAGTCAAATTTTAACGAATTAGAAAACAAAATCGAATCCGACCCCAACCAAAACAGCAGTCCTTCCTATTCCCCCTCAAACCATCATCACACAGTATATACGCTGGCGCGGTGGTGGGGGGTGCATTGTTAACAGCAGCCCGACTTCTGCGGCTGCACGGGGGTGGATGTGATTTTGACGTTGGAGCCAGGCGCGGCCCCCGAACCCCCCACCGGGCCCACCCGCGCCTTGATCTCCCCGGCCATCGTCAGAAAGGCCTGCTCCACGTTGGTGGCACTTTTGGCCGACGTTTCCAGGAAAGGAATGCCCAACTGATCCGCATACTCCTAAAAACACAATATATAGTATACTACATTGTACGTGTGTGTGTGTGTGTGTGTGTGTGTGTGTGTGTGTGTGTGTGTGTGTACATGCTGCAATATTCGTAGTGAGGGGAGAGCTGGGAGGGGGGTGCGCGCCCCTTTTTCGTGCCGGGGTGCCACCCACAAAGCCCATAATTTTTTCCGAAACGTTTTAGCGAATTTTTAGTTGCTATGTCGCTTGCTATGTGATTTTTGACCCCTTAGTTTGTAAAATTAGTATCAGTGTAGATATCTTAACGGATTAAAACCATCTTTTCGCCTAAAAATAGTATATTAACGTGACTTTGGTACAGCCCCCACCTTGGTCGGCGCCATACATGTAACAGCACCAAAATTTTGGGTACCCCTACCCCCCTCGGTGGGACCTCTCCTCCCCTGCGTCAACTCATTTTTGACCCCCCCCTCCTCCCAAAAATGATGCAATTTTTAGCTTTTTTGACCCAAAAAGGCCGATTTTGACACTTTCGGCAAAAATTTTGGTAAAAATAGCCTAAATTTCACAAAAAATGCCGATTATTTCAAATTTTGCCCAAAATTTTACTCTCGCCGGGACCCTCCCCCCTCTCTTCCTCCTGGCGGGACCCCCCTCCCTCCCCCAGGACCGAATTTTGGGGGGGTCTTCCCCCCCCCCATCTCCCCCCCAACTACATGTATGGTCGCCCCCACCCCTTATAAAATTTTGCCTAATAATAAGCCAGTTTGTGTGTGTGTGTAATACAACCCAAAAAGTTTTCTTCCCAAAAAAATTAGGTCGAGTCAACTCAAGTTTTTAATTTTTGCACGTGACTAACTGAACTGAAATAAAAGCTATATCAACGGCTCTGCTCTAAAACTCCGCTTATAGCAAAAAACAGAGTTGAAAATATCTATTTAATCCTAAGCCTAATGCAACCAATAACTTTTACAATCCTCAATACTAATAACATGGACAATCAATGGTATACTATATATATCATTTACATATACTATATATATATATATATATATATATATATATATATATATATATATATATATATATATATATATATATATATATATATATATATATATGATATCAATATATCATCAATACTTTAGCGGTTTGGAATTCAACGGCACGCTTTGACGTCAGATCAGACTTGTTGCCGACCAGAAGCTTGTTGACGTTTTCCGACGCATAACGGTCAATCTCTTGCAGCCACTGTTTCACGTTGTTGAAAGACTCCTGAAAGCACAAAAAACTACGCTATTTTCTGTTTCAACTTACAACTTGAATTTCTGTTTACGACATGCATACATGCATAAGGGAAGGACCCAACACAAAAATCCAGGGGTCTGGGGCGAAGGAACCCCAAAATTTGTGCAAATTTGAGTAAAAATAGCACTTTTTGTAAGTAAGTAAGCACTTTTTGTCCCAATTTTACAAAATTTAGCAAAATTTAGGGTATTTGTGGTCGATCAAGTAGGTGGGTAGCTAAAATTTGACCGGAGGCCACCACAAAATTTTGACCCCGTTAGTATGAATGTGATTAACATTAAGCCTAGTTCATACTTGTCCGTAAGCGTGTCCTTTTATCTGTAAGCAAAAAGTTTGATCAGCTATTACAGGACATTTCATAACAGTTAACAGCCTTGATATGCAAGCTAGACCAGCAGATGTCAAAAAATGTACAGAAAACCATCGTTGTATCTCTGGTGGTTTTCTTGTGCTGACCTGACGAGCATTACGGACACAGACACGGACAAGTATGAAATATGCATTAGCCTGCACAATTGTGTCCGTTTAGTTTAGTACTTTACTTCACTTTTCCATCTGAGTGCTGGCACAGTCTGATTAAAAAAACAGCACGCCGAAAGTCAAAGTGCGGAGGTAGTACTGGCATTTTTAAGCACAATTTCAAACCGCTTCGTCGGACTAAAAATAACTCCGGTAAAGTAATGAATCTTTGGTCACGTGGACGTGACTACTGACTTCAATCACAGGTTTTTAAATCAAGCCCCTGGCGCACAATTAACTTTACGCTAAAACTTAACCGTTTCATATAAAAATAGCGTATATAAAATTCGAGATTAATATACTAAAACTAAACAAACGATTGAAATCCCAGTTCACACTAAATCCATTTCTGAGAACACACAATTATTATACAATTACCTCCCCCAAGAAAAACGTCCCAAAATCTCACCTGATCTGTGATATCATACACGACTATAATTCCATGAGCTCCGCGGTAGTAACTAGACGTTATCGTTCTAAATCTTTCTTGGCCGGCCGTGTCCCACTAAAACACACAAAAAATAACAAAAGGAGACGAAAGTGTGAGCGATATACAAAAAGTAAATAAAGAAACTTGTACAATCAATATAACATGTATATAACATAAGGCATGTTTATATTCGTCCATCTTTTTTCGCATATGGCTCACTCTCTAGACGATGCCATAAAAAAATTGAGGCCACAAAAAATGGCTCTTTCTTTGCATGAGAAACTCTCAGTCCCGCTCAGTGAGCAACTACTTAAATTTGACTGATACAACGGATGTGATTCTCTACAGCAACTGCTTTGTCTTGACTCTTGCCGATCTATTAGTGCTTTCAGCCAGGTTTTACATTTAGGATTTCAAAACTGATACAAAAAACCTGCATCATACGATTTGCGCAGTATGCTCAGATAACTGTGTGAGCTAGTACTATGCCGAGTTTCAGTATGATTCGCCTTATCTGATCTGCGCTCCCCTAGACCTGTCCAACTGAGGGCTATTTATCAGGGTTGGCAAGTCTCGGGTTTGCAACCGAGACCGAGACCGAGACCGAGACCAGGCAACCGAGACCACCGAAACGAGACCTACGAGACCGAGACCAGCCTTGGGGGACCTTTTTTTCAAGTTTCAATTTTAAAAATTTGAGATACTTTGAAACGTGAAAAAATAGTTAAGGTACAAAAAAGTGACCATTAGGTTAGGTTGTATGAGTGCATGACTTGCGAAGTTGCGTGAAACTTAACATTGGAACGACCGGATGCATGAAAGGAGGTGAGTGACAACCGGAGAATAGGATTACTTTCCCGCTATTTTGTCAATTTTTGGTTATTTTTTAAAAGTTTCGCACACTTCTTCGTATACCACATTTTATAGTGCATTGCATACATATATTGTCACTTTGGCAGCCTATAGCAGGTGCCAGCGTAGAATCGTCCGTGCTGGTGCAGTAGTGCTACTATCAGAAGTTCTGATAGCAGACATCATCACGGACCAGAAAAGTTTCTCACGCTGACACAGTTATGTGGGGGGGAAGGTTTGATGCCCCAACCGCCCCATAGCCCAAAAAGCATTTGATTGTACTTAGGTTTTTTCACATACTTAATGTTTTGACATGCGTTGAGAGGTTGAGGCTTAAGAAATTCAATTAAACTGCCACAGAATTCGAGAATAGTAAAGTCGTAGAAGCCAGCAAATTTTTAATTACAAATCAGCTACGAAGTTAGCACTATTTGGTATATAAATGATAGTATTTTTACTGTTTAACATAACAGGTTCCGGCCCAAGTGTAGTGTCCTACACTGTTAACTTTGTTGCAAATTTGCCAACATGGCCAACTTGGCCAACTTAAGTTGGCCAACTCAACTTGGCCAACTTGGCCAACTTAAGTTGGCCAACTCAACTTGGCCAACTTGGCCAACTTAAGTTGGCCAACTCAACTTGGCCAACTTGGCCAACTTAAGTTGGCCAACTCAACTTGGCCAACTTGGCCAACTTAAGTTGGCCAAATCAACTTGGCCAACTTGGCCAACTTAAGTTGGCCAACTCAACTTGGCCAACTTAAGTTGGCCAAATCAACTTGGCCAACTTGGCCAACTTAAGTTGGCCAACTCAACTTGGCCAACTTAAGTTTTTTCAAGTTAGTTAGTCAGTTAATGAAAATAAAAATTTAAAATGTAAACTTCGAGATTTGAACTCGACTTTATTTCAAATAGTGAAAGTATCGGATGTTCAAGTTGGCCAAGTTGGCCAAGTTGATTTGGCCAACTTAAGTTGGCCAAGTTGGCCAAGTTGAGTTGGCCAACTTAAGTTGGCCAAGTTGGCCAAGTTGAGTTGGCCAACTTAAGTTGGCCAAGTTGGCCAAGTTGATTTGGCCAACTTAAGTTGGCCAAGTTGGCCAACTGAATTTGGCCAAGTTAGCCATTTTTAAGTTGGCCAAGTTGGCCAACTGAAGTTGGCCAAGTTAGCAATTTTTAAGTTGGCCAAGTTGGCCAACTGAAGTTGGCCAAGTTTGCCATTGAAGTTGGCCAAGTTCGCCAAGTCAGCGGGCCAACTTGACCATTTCTAATAGCACAAGACCAGGACGGTGTGCCCCCGGATGTGGCCTCAAAATTTTTTAAAATAATTGTTAATGTCTTTTCAGATTCATTTATTTCTCATCATCCAACATTTAGGCAGAACAGTTAACAATTCTTAGAAACAAAACTAACTAACTGTGTATATACATCAACTGATTAAGTTGGCCAAATTTGGCCATGTAGGACACTACACTTGGGCCCAGGTTCCACATACAAATGCAACATCGCTAAGTCAGACAACCCATTTTAGCTCAAACTTTAATATAAAATCTAGCTTGATATACAAAATTTAAACTTGAAGTTAGCCAGAGTTTGCCGGTGAACTAACATTCTTCTGCAGCAGACAGTTTTGACCATTCCATGCTTGGAATTCTATTCGGAAACTTAAATTGCAAAAAAATCTTTCTGATGTTGGAAAATTTTGAAAACTTCAAGTCTCATCTGAAATACCGAGACCACCCTATGGCAGGTCTCGGTTTTCCTACCGAGACCGAGACCGAGACCGAGACCGAGACCGAGACCAGCCTAGTCTCGGGTTTTTTACGAGACCGAGACCGAGACCGAGACTGCCAACCCTGCTATTTATCAGCATTTTTGCACGCTTTCGCCTAGACTGACAATTATAAGGTGACTTACAGAAGTACCCATACATGTATGAGGGGGGATGGGGGGAAACCCCCCCCCCCCAAAATCGAGGATCCGAGTGGGAGGCGCCCCAAAATTTGGGTAAAATTTAAATAAAATGGCACTTTTTGGCGAATTTTTAGAAAATTTTGCAGTTTTGGGTATTTTAGGTCGATCTGAGGGGGTCCCCAAAATTTGGCCGGAGAAGCCCCCCCAAAATATTGACCCCTTTACATGTACGGAAGTACCATATTATGTGAAAATAAGCAATAGAAGAACCTCGATTTCTGACCTAGCTACCCTCACTCGGAGTACCAGTGAACTCACAATTTGAAGCTTGATTGTTTTTCCATCTAATTCAATTGTGCGAATTTTCTGAAAATACACACATGAAGATAAATCAAGGACAACATAACACAGTTTATAACAAGTAAGCCGAATACAAAACAACCTACATTTTATGCAAACAACCGTTGCTAACCATACATGGGCAAGACCCGGGATTCACCCGGGATTTTCCCGGGTGGACCGCGCGACCGCGCAGCGAAAGGAGTTGGACCGCGCAACCCGAGCGGAGCGAGGGCTGCTCTGAGTAACTATAAGGACCGTGCGCAAAACGGACGTGAGAGTTGTCTGCGCAGTCTAACTGTAGATTGATTGCCCAGGCCAACTCGCAATCCTAATGACTGCGCAGTCTAACTCTAGATTGATTGCGCAGTCCAAATAGTCTGCTCAGTCTCATTATTAATTGACTGCGCAATCCTAATGACTGCGCAGCCTAATTCTAGATTGATTGCGCAGTCAACCTAGAGTTAAACTGCGCAGTCAGTTAGATTGCGCAGCCAATTATTAGTTGGACTGCGCAGTCCCAATAGTCAGCGCAGGCGCAGTCAAACTAGAGTTAGACTGCGCATTGCGCAGTCAGTAGAATTGCGCAGCCAATAAGAGTTGGTCCGCGCTGTCCAACTCATAATTGACTGCGTATTCCTAATGACTGCGCAGTCTAACTATAGATTGATTGCGCGGTCCCCCCGTTTGTTTTTAATGCCCGGCCGAAAAAAAATTTCCGATACGTCTCCAATTGACCAAATTTGACTTAAAAATAAAAAAGTTTTTTCTGGGGACTGCCGCCCCCAAACTCCCGCAACTCAATGGCTTACTATTCCTTGTTATCATCTTTCATCAAAGCTTATGGTATGTATGCACAAGTATATACATCGTGCTGTGTTCATGTCTAATGTCTAATACATTGTCTGATGTGACGTTGCCATTTATTGTTATAATTTTCTGGTCGGAAAAAATGTCTGATACGTCTCCAGTTGACCAAATTCGGCCTAAAAATTGAAAAATATGCATTTTTCTGGCGGCTGCCGCCCCTGCGACCTCTGCGACTTTGTGGCTTACTATCATACATGTACACGGGGTCTCGGTCTGGGGGGGGGCTTGTCCCGGAATTTTCGAAATTGTAGGGGGGGCTTGTCCCGAAGTTTCGGGGGCTTGGGCGGACAAAAAAGCAAAAATTTTGAATTATTGCCTAAAAAGGGGAAATTTTCGACAAAATTTGGCTATTTTTAGCAATTTTTTCGCTTTTTGCTCGTTTTTAAAGCATTTTACGGCGATCTGGGGAAATTTTTGAGAGTTCTGGCCCTTTCTTTCAGCATCAAGGAGGGGGCTTGTCCCGGTGGGTCAAATCTGAGGCGGGGCTTGTCCCGATATTTCAAATCTGGTGGGGGCTTGCCCCCCCCCAGACCCCCCCATGTACATCTGTGCTTACTATTCGTTATTAGTTTTCTTCACATCAAAGCCTATGCATTTCTACAACAGTACATTATACTGAATTTACTAGTGGAATATACTGTCAGATGTGATGTTCCTCTTTTTTTTACTTTCGGAAAATTTTTTTGATACGTCTCCAGTTAACTAAATTCGGCCTAAAAATTTGAAAAAATCTCCATTTTTTTTCTGAGGGCAGCTGCCCCCAGACCCTTGCAGCCTGTGACTCAGTGATCTTGCGTTTAAAATGCGAATTTAAGTGTCAAAATTACTAAAAAGTGCATTTTAACCCATCACAAAAACTGAGAGTCATTCCCCTGAATTTTTTCTGGGTGGGCCACTGACAGTGAATTTATTTAGATTAAATGATTACAAACTACATTTTGCAATGGAGCCTTTGGCCTGGGCCCTGGGGTGAAGGGACCGCGCAAGTCATTGTTAGTTTTCCCGGGTTCATTTTAACCACCTTGCCCATGTATGTTGCTAACGACTGCGCAAGTCATCATTTCATCAACTCGAGCTACTTCGGTTCACAAAAACGATAATTCTCTAGCACTACTCTGGCACTGATTTAAGCCTAGAAATATCTGGCAGCTAGCCCTTTTCCATCTGGCTGAAGTCCTATTTGGACTAATATTTTTTGGAAAATACGATATTTTACACATTATATATATATATATATATTGTATATATTTATATATATACAATATATAAACATATTGTATATATAATATATATATATATTATATATATATATTATATATATTATATATATTATATATATATATATTTTTTTTTTTCTTGACCAATAACTGATCTAAAAACGTGCACTAAAACTCGTTATACTGCTCAAATTTATTGAAAAAAAGGCATTCTTTAAGTGGGTGATCGTAAGATAATTTGTACCTGTTGTATGACAGTTTCGAGTTGCACATTTTAAAGTTTGCCTGATTTGCCCTTACATTGAGCTCACGCTTTAGGCCTAGGCCTAGGCTTAGGGCTCAAGGTCTTAGACATCTTTTTTTCTTCTCTGATCCCCCACTTAAAGATATATACCGGAAAAATGCTAAAAAACACTGGAAAATTGAGCAGATGACAACTTACGAAATCAACGCCTATTGTGCTGATATAACTTTCGGTGTACGTGTCGTCCTACAAAATAATACAACATACGATCACAGAGACAAGACTAGTCAAAAACTGCAAAATTATTTAAAATTATTAACATTTTTTCTCTTTCACTTTTATTATTACCCAATCGTTTCAGAGGTCACTAATTTCTCTATATACCAATTTCTCAACTTCACCAACTTATTCCTCCCTTCACTTTCGCTGAAACTTGCCGCAGTAATCGAGGGAAATGTAAAAAAAATAGTTTGCTTTGTGTCGTGATCCCTTAGGCGTCTCAAAGGCTGTTTAACTTACTTTTGTCACGAATTCTTCGTTTATCGTCTTGAGACGTTTATAAAAATCTTATATAAATCAATACTTTCTTGAATGGTCAATTTAGCAGATTCAGGGATCCCTGTCTTATCTTTCATATAAAAGCTTAGACAAACACTGTGCTGGATCGCATCTCATCTACGTCAACAGTTGATATTAAGAATTAATTAAGAATAAAATATATACTCACTGCAAATCGCAATAATAAACAGGACTTTCCAACACCTGAATCACCAATCAGCAAAAGCTTGAATAGATAATCGCTAAAACGTAAAATTTAGAATAAATCTATTATAATATACAGCAGATATTCAGTGAGTAAATACATCGCACAAAAACTTAATTCTGCTATTTTTACGACTGCAGTGTATATCAGTATCAGACTAAATTCAGAAAAATGTCCATAAATTGATTTATGTAATCATAAGATTATCCCCTACCCTACTACTAAAACGCGTATAAGTAGCTGAGATATGTATTGTACGATACAAAAGAATGTATCTTACTCCATATATTTAGGCACTTGCACTCCATAGTTTTTAATTTACTTTCTATAATATATATATAATACATAAAACAGCACCAAAACATGCCTAAAAATAAACCAGCGTTAAAAAATATATGTAATAACATAAATTAAGTATTAATAAAAATGTAATTCTAGTGACAAAAGGTTAACAAAGTTGACTTACTATTCTGGATTCAAGGTTGACATAGTTGTGAATACAAGACGGACTTTTCGTTTCAAGGGCCAGACGGCTTAAATGTTATAATACAATAATGGCAAATTATGTATAGCAACCAAGGCTAAAACAGTAACATTGTGCGCTTGGCCTATGGGTATGTTAGCAGCGTAAGCAGCGAAGACGGGCAAGTATTTTCAGTATTAAATAAGGTATATACCTAAATAAGATAAATAAGATTTTGAGAATTTTAGTCGAAAAATAGCTGACATAGTTGCACTATTTTTAGCAATATTCATTTGAAAACGTTGACAAAATCATAAATGCTAAGCTTTGAACGCCTTCCGAAACATGGCTATACTGCGAATATATACTCCGAGACTTGAGTGACTTGACCTGAAATAAGAGCGACACAAACGCACCGCCCCAATGGACCAGAACAAAAACCACAGCACCACAACAAATCATCGGCTGCCTACATTGGGATTGGGTGAACACTTGAAACTTTAATATAGTAAATACAAAACCCGGGATGGACACTGGACTACTCAACTTCTGGTGAAATTAGTATCAGCGGTTTTTATTTGGTAATTAAGTTTTTTTTTGTTTGCCACACTCTACCACAGAAAAGTTAAAAAATAACAGAAATATGGCGGAATAATAAATATTCTCTTCTCATTTGGCTTTCATTTCTCCCAATAACCATCCTCAATGTCTGGGGTTAAATGCAGTTGGGGGGGGAATAGTGAGCCTATTTGCTTTAGTAGAGCCCCTTGGGGGACATTTTTGCTTCAAGAAACGCTATCTCATTTTTCCTGCTGCACCACATTTTGGATCAAGTGCAGTTGGGGGGGGGGAATAGTGGACCTATTTTTTGGAGTAGACCACATTGAGGGAAGCATTTTTTGTAATAGAAAGAAAGAAAGAAGAAGAAGAAAGAAAGAAATTTATTGTAGAAATACTGCATTTCAGGTACAATAGACATGGTTATGCTTCTGTTGGTTCTGAGCCTAATAGAACCCCTATCCACAAATTTGGATTTTCTGAGCTATGACCCCTTGAAAATTGCATTTTCAGTGTTTTTGGAAGTGAATGTAGGCCAAAGTTCGAAGCCAAACATGGCTATAATCCTTGTTTTTGGATAGCTTTTAGTCCGTTATGATGTTTTAAGGCATCGTTTGGACTTAGTTGGCTTGGCATGCAGGATTCTCTAGGCTAAGCTGGCAGGATTTTTCCGGAAAATTTCGATTTTTTATTGTCCAAGCCTGAGCCTAAGCCTGAACCTAAGCGTAAGCCTGAGCCTAAGCCTGATACTAAGCCTAAGCCTAAGCCTCATACTAAGCCTAAGCCCTAAGCCTAAGCACAAGCCTAAATTGAGGCCAAGTTTGAATTTGGTCAAAACACAGGAAGAAAAAGGCGCATCCGAAAAGGGTGTAAAAAGAGTGAGCAAAATTTCTCACTGGATTCGGAGAGCAAAGTTGCACTGGTTTCGCACTCGTTTCTCACCCGTTTCACACATTTTATCACTTAATTCTGACTTTTTCTCACTCGTTTCGCGCGCATCCGAAACCAGTGAGAAATGTAGCCAAAAGCAAATTCTCACTCTTTTCGCACTCTATTCACACTCTATTAGTACTATTTTATCACTGTTTTCACACTGTTTTCTCACTCCAGCTAAACAGCGTTGCGCAAATTCCCACTCTTTTCTCACTCTTTTCACACTGTTTTCTCACCCTTTTATCACTATTTTCTCACTCCAGCTATACTGTGCTGAACAATTTCTCACTCTTTTCACACTGTTTTCTCAATCTTTTCACACTCTTTCAGACTTCAGCGTAGAGTGAGAAAACAGTGAGAAAAGAGTGAGATAATTTTATCACTCCTTTCTCACTGCTTTTTGACGTAGTATAAAAGTGAGAATTCAGTGACAATTTCATCCGAAATTTTTTGGACGATTTTCGGATGTGAAAACCAGTGAGAAAATTGTTTCAGGCTACTGCCCATCCGAAAAACGTCCAAAATAAGTGAGAAATTTTTTCACGTTTTTTGCATTGTATTTGAACGTCTGAATACAGTGAGAAAGTTCAAAATTTTCTCACTCTTTTTGGACGTTTTTCACACTATTGGTTTTCCGGTGAAAATGGACGTTTCTGGCGAATTTGACCAAGTTTTTGGCAGGAACTCAATCAAAAAGCCTGTTTTGATTCTAAAAAATTGTAAACAATAATCTGACACCACTTAGACACGATTAGAACGGAAAAAACAAGAGCTTCGGAGTTTGGAAAAAATTGCGAAAACGTCCCTCACTGAGGGTTCAGATTTCGGGGGGTCGTATCTCAGAAAATCCAAAAAATGAAATGAAGGTTCTTGAAGCAAAAATGCTTCCCCCAAGCTGCTCTACTCAAAAAATAGGTCCACTATCCCCCCCCCCCCAACTGCATTTACCCCACATTCTAATACTCTCTTTTTTCCTGTGAAGGGGTCCGGTTCCGGTCCCGTTGGAATTTTTATTAGGCATAAATCGGACCCCCTTTTTAGACCCATGGCTATATGGTTCAGATTATTGTTTACAATTTTTTAGAATCAAAACAAAGGCTCTTTCACCGGGTTCCTGCCAAAAAATTGGCCAAATTCGCCAGAAACGTCCAATTTTTGACCAAATTCAAACTTGGCCTTAATTTAGGTTTGGGCTTAGGCTTAGGGCTTAGGCTTAGTATGGGGCTTAGGCTTAGGCTTAGTATCAGGCTTAGGCTTAGGTTCAGGCTTAGGCTTAGGCTCAGGCTTAGGCAATAAAAAATCGAAATTTTCAGAAAAAATCCTGCCCGCTTAGCCTAGAGAATCCTGCCAACTAAGCCTAGACGATGCCTTGAAACATTATAACACACTCAAAACTATCCAAAAACAAGGATAATAGCCATTTTTGGCTTCGAACTTTGGCCTACGTTCACTTCCAAAAACACTGAAAATGCAATTTTCAAGGGGTCATAGCTCAGAAAATCCAAATTTGTGGATAGGGCTTCTATTACAAAAAATGCTTCCCTAAAGGTGCTCTACTCAAAAAAATAGATCCACTATTTCCCCCCTCCCAACTGCACTTGATCCTTTCTTTTCTGTTTGTTCTTGTTTATTCTTCGCTTACGTATGCACTTAAGCTTTGAACATCGAAAATTTAAAAAAATTTAAATTTCAACGTATGAAATACTTGTGAAGTTGATAAACGGTAGTGATCCTTACAAGAAGAAAACGAAAGCCAAAACAGAAATCACAATTCACAACTACACGTGTTGTGCTAAGCCTGAGCCATGCACCTATAGGAAAACAGACGAGAATTACACGCCCGTATTCACTTGCTAATCTTGAAATTACATAGTGTCAGTGGTTTTTCGCTAAAGGTGGCGCTCCGAGTATCTGCACGTACTTAAAAATTGTAAATTCTTACTTTCATGATTATATTGGAATTTAGCAAGGTGAGCGTGTAAAAATTATATGTACAAACAGTACATAGATGCGTATTGCGTACCTATACAGACTATGGCGCAGCGATATAAAGTTGATATTTTTGGTAATATATTCCAAAACTAGAATGCTAGTAGTCGAGTAGTGAATGAAAGTGGTGTGTGCTGACAAAGTAAAGAGCTGCCTTGTTCCTGTTGTTCCGGTTTTACATGACGGACTTCAACTTCAACACCCTTTGACCCTTTGGCTTTTGGATATTTCATTGCTGACCCGACATTGATGCTTTTCGCTGCTGTAAAAAACATATCGACTCTCCAGATTTTCAGCAAGAATTCTGCTTCTGCTGCCATGGTATGAAGTAGTTAAATACGCGAATACGGGGGTCAACACGTTTTAGGCAGTGACAAATTATAACAAATTTATGTATGTAACTGTTGTATGAGCTGGAGGGAATTAAGAAATTTAGGAGTCGATATTACTAATCAATTACTACTGAAGTATTGTGGGAGAGCCTCTCGCCCTCTCGGAGGCAGAAAAGCTGTCCTTTGCGACAATTCAAAACTCGTTTATGCAAAACTTGCGGCGTCCCCCGTGAGTCTGAGTTGGCTTGGAACAGTTTGCGCTACTAAATCCAGGGGCAGCGTGAAACAGTCGAACATTTTAGTCAAGCGTTGCTGGCTTTAGCGCGTAAGGCGTACCCGACTAAAAGCATTGACGAACGTTTACAAAATTTGAAGCCATATTTCATTTCTCAATGTAAACCGTCTATGAGTAGAGTGTGACCTGCGTCGTGAATTTGCAACCTTTGACGAAATAGTACAGCTGAAAGAGGTTGCATCGCTGCTAATTCCTTCAGAAGCTAACAAAATTGACGATAAATTCAAGAGTTTGCAGGATAACCTTAAGGCTACCTTCAAAAGTATGGTTGGTGCCGTGCCGTGCGTGGAGTTGAATCGGCCACTTGTGCCCCAATGCAGGCGGCAGCAACTGACCCGCTCACAACTCACCACCCGAGTTTTGGCGATAGGCTTAAAGCAGTTAAAGCTGGGCTGCAAGGAATTAGCATGCAACTGCAGCAGCTTAAGCTTACACGAGTTGAAACTGAGCCGAACGATTCAAATGTGAAGTCATACGTGAATTCATACACCGACTTGACTTGCAATCATTGGGGCTTAGCGGGGCATACCCAACGGTATTGCCGATTAGGCCATAGTCATAGGTCAATAGTTCGGTTAATTCTGTTAATGCTTTTAGTGTTTTGCCTAAGGTTAGGGGACGTGTAGGCCAAACATAATTTGATATTTTAATAGATACTGGTTCGGAGTTATGCCTTTTAAATAAAAAGTTATATGACAATTTAGCGCCTCGACCCTTACTTGCTTGTTGTCACCCGAAAAGTATAACCGGTCATAATTTACAGGTTTTGGGACAAGCATCAGTGGTTGTAGCATTAGACTTTTACATACTTCAAATTTCTTTCCTCGTTGTTTGTGATTTGCCATTTAAGGTGGTAGTAACGTTTTCGACAATTTTGCAGGAGTAACACTTGACAACTTACGATTAATTTTCAATCAATAATTAACAGTACGCATATTAATTTAGGAAACTATAATTTATTATGAGATAAATGCTTGCTAAAATAGCTTGAAACAATCATTTTTAATTTTCACAGAAAATATTTTTCAGCCAGTTACGACAATTTTTCGTAAATTTTATCAATTTTTTAATTTGTATTAATTTAGCCTTTTTCGTGAAAAAAATAGATTCAAAAATTCGTATATTTTTTAAAATTCGAAAAAATTCAAAATTAAAGGTTCGTAACTTCTTTTCTGCGTCATATAAATGCACCAAACTTAGCATTAAAATTTACCTTGTTATTGGTTATGTTGGTGTAAAGAATGAAATTAGTTGGAGCTACACTGTCAATTTTACAAGCAAAACAAAAAAATGCAAAAATTCACGAAATTTGACTACTTTGACAGTGTCCGCTGACTAGCTTGTTACAGATTTAAGCTAGATAATGTGCATAAGTGTAGTTTCAGTCAAGTTCTTTAACATGAAAAAGACAGCTATTAAATTCATTTAGTCAATTAAAAGTTATAGCACGTTATAAAAACTGTCGAAAACGTAACTACCACCTTACGTCAGTAATTGGACTAACTTTCTTGCGTACAAATAGGATATCCGTCAATTTTAATGCATAGTCATTGTGTTTTTCAAACGGCGACGCGGTTTCTATGACGAGTTTCATTAATTTACCTAGTGCACCGAAAATGAATTTAGATAGCAGTCAACCAAAAACCCGGGTTTACTAATGACCCTAGCGAATGCCATCACCCGTCAGCCTAGGTCTCCGCACATCTTAATCGGTAAAATTGGTAAAATCAAAGGCATATCAGAAGATGTGTTCGGTGGTTCAATGGAGTTTCTGCCGAGAACAATTGTGAGTGAGCAAGGCGTCAGTCTAGACTGTGAGCCAAGCTTGATTTCTCTTGGTACCAAAGCGCCTGTTGTTATTTTCAATAAACCCATTCGCCTGCGCAAGGGAACTCCGCTAGGTTACGTGATGGGATTTCACAACATACTATCGGTCTCCGCCGTTAGTGCGATGCAGTGCAATTAGATTAAGGAATCCGGTTCCTATTCCGTTCAGGTTCAGGCTGAGACGCCCTCACTTTTACCCATATCAGGACTACCTTTAGGGATTAATTTAAGACAGACTCGGGAAAATCTGTCAAATCAACAGCAGCAACAGGTGCACTCTATGCTGACTGAGTTTGGCCATGTTTTTTCTCGAGACGACAAGGATATGGGTCTCACGACTCTGGTTTAACACAAAATTGACGTGCAGGGACATGCGCCAATTTTACAGCGCTTGAGACGCGTTCCAAAAAGTGAGCACAAGCTTCATAAAAAGCACGTTAAGACTATTTAGAACGAGATGTTATTGTTCCATCTATTAGTCCTTGGTCTTCGAAAGTGGTGATAGTAAAAAAATGATGGCACTGACCGCTTTTGCATCAATTTTAGGCCAATTGTAACACGGAAGGACACGTATCTCATTCCGAGAACCGATGAGACCCTGGGGCCTGTTGCTCAACTTTACAAGTCTTACAATTTTGACAATTATAAGTGCAAAATCAGGTGATTCGTGATGAATTTATATGCTGAATTCGTAACGAATCACCTGATTTTGCACTTACAATTGTTACAATTGTAATACTTGTAAAGTTGAGCAACAGGCCCCTGGAGGCAACTGGAGGCTGCAGTTATTTTACATATAGAGTTCTGCCCGGGCCTGTAGCGGGCCGCGGGCCGCGGGCCGGGCCCGGGCCGGAGAGATTTTTCAGAAATGGGCCCGGCCCGGGGCCCGGCCCGTAAAACTCCGGGCCCCGCGCCGTGCGCGGCCCGCCGGGCCTAGAAATCCGCAAGCCCAGGGCCGTCTCGAGCTTCAGCAACGTATGAACAATGACTGCATTGCATATATATTGATTTTTACAAGTGCGCAGGCACTTATAATACACTCAGACGCACACACAATGCATGTTCTTACTTGCTGAAGTCTGTGCCGGGCCGCGTATTTACATAACGCACAACAGTTCTGCACTATGAAAAACGCACAGCGATCATGCACCTCAAAAACCATAATGCACAACAAATAAGCGCACGAAAAATGCACAGCGATTTTGCACCTGCGTAACCATAATGCACAACAGTTCTACACCGCAATAATTATTTATTCATTATGATTCCATTATTCACTACACCGCAATAATTATTTATTCATTATGATTCCATTATTCACTCATTCATTCATAATTTTAATACCTACTTTTAGGGTTGCAAAGTGTACAAAAGTAAAAAACGTATTAGGACTTTTTTACAGTAGCAAAATTTAGCACTTTTTTTACACCTTTTTTACACTTTTTTACACCTAATTTTTTACACTTTTTTTACACCTACTTTTCGCACTTTTTTTCAAATATTTCACTAAATTTTCCGAAAAAAATGGCCAAAAAAATTGCAAGTCTCGCATTTACCAAAATTTACTCAAATTCGGAGTCACCAAAATTTTTCATACAAAACCACTCATTAAAATGTTTCCTGAAGCTGAAACTTATAATGTTGGCTACAACAGTTGAGGAACTTTTAGCGTATTTAATATATATATATTTTTAACGAAGCAAACCCAGCGGGTACGGCCTCCTATTGGTGAAGGTTGAGTTATTGGTATTATGGTACACAATACACATGTAAAATTTTCCAGCGTATTACAGTCTAGTGTGTGGGTACATAAATCTGTGCAACCGGTTTCCACGCGGTGCTTGAATTGCATTATTCAAAATTTTGACATCATTTTCGACGGGTCGTGCGGCGTGCTTTCCGACGGCCGTGCGGCGTGTAACGAAACCGGCAGAAAACCAGCATTTGAAAACCCACCAACAATGGAACTTGTTTGGAATGAAACCAACATTTGGGTCAGATTTTGTGACTACTGCTGACCGCAAGAATATGGTTTTGTCCACAATGGGATTTTGTCGTGCACAGTGCAAAAACTTTGGGTCCTTCACACGTCTGTATATACTGCTTTGTAGACACGCTTCTGTCTAGCGTTTAAAGATAGCTACTGGCTCAATTTAGGGGCAATTTATGGGACTCCTCCTTCTTTCTGATTTTACATAACAGAATCAGCTTATCTATGTACAATACATAAGCAAGCGACAGATGATTAAAGCATGTTACCAATCGGTGGTCACAAATTTTAAGCTGGTCTCAAACAGCTTAGAAAATGTTTAAACACCATTCTAGGCGATAAAATACTTTTTTACACTTTTTACAGTTTTTTAAACTTTTTAACACTTTATTACACTTTTTACAATGTAAAAAAGTAGATGTAAAAAAGTCCGGACTTTTTACATGAAAATTAGCAACCCTACCTAATTTTTCCTGTTGCGCCACAGAGCAACAGGTGTTTAAGTTTGTTCTGCTATGATCCGTCTTTTTCTAATCTGTTACAAAAGTTTGTGCTCTGAACAAAAAGTTTGTGCACAAAAAACAAATCTCACTCGACGATCCGTGTTTGTGCATTATCAGACGCACTATTTTTCTATTTTTGCAGTAGTAAATTTTGCTTGTATTTTTGTGCCGTTTTTATACCGAAAACAGCTAGTATTGACGGTATTTAACAAAAGTATAAAGTGTCAATGTGGAAAAAAATAAATTAATCCGAATGAATAATGTGCAGAAATTTAAAATCAATAAATAAAACTTGGTTACAGCGTCGTCAATAATAAATAAGTGGTGCGTGCGTGAGGTGAACATGTTACGTGCGTGCGTTATACTTGCATGAATGCACTTAATATGCATACTCTAGCGTGAATTCTTTTAGCTAAAATTGGGGGAGCGTCTCTAAATTGCGGTGGCATATTATACTCAAATAATATAGTGCCTAACTGGTGTGCATTATGTTGTAGCAGGTGCAAAATCGCTGTGCACATTTCAGTGTCAAAATGGTGTGCACTATGTTTTGGCAGGTGCAAAATCGCTGTGCAATTTTCAGTGCCTAACTGTTGTGCATTGTGCTTTCGTCGGTGCAAAATCGCTGTGCGTTTTTCATAGTGCAGAACTGTTGTGCGTTATGTAAATACGCTGCCGGGCCAGCCCGCGGGCTCCGGGCCCACTCCGGGCCGGCCCGTGGGCCCCGGGCCTGCTCCGGGCCGGCCCGGGGGCCCCGGGCCGATAGGCCCGCTACGGCCCGCCGGGCCTGTAGCGGGCCCGGCCCGGAAGCGCGCTAGTCGGCCCGGCCCGGGCCCGGCCCGGAAAATTTGCTAGTGGCAGAACTCTATTTTACAACCATCGACCTAAGTTTGAGTTATTGGCAGGTAGAAAGGGCTCCTGGAGATAGGGAAAAAACTGCCTATGTGACTCGCGGAGGAAAATTCGACTGGAAAGTAATGCCATTTGGCCTTACGAACGCACCAGCTACGTTTCAGCGTTTGATGGAAACTGTTTTAGACGGTTATACGTAGGCAAGTTATGTTACGTGGATGATATTGTCATTTTTCAGGACGTTCGAGGAGCACCTACAGCATTTGTGTTTGCTTTTTCAGAGACTCTCGAGTGCCAATTTGAAACTCAAAGGAAAAAAGTGTAACTTTTGTTTAGACCAAGTCCCATTCTTAGGGTATATTGCCTGCAAGAAGGGCATTCGTCCAGATACGGCTAAAATCGATGTGATGCAAAATTTTCCGGTACCTACTGACATAGCTAAACTACGAAGTTTTCTTGGCTTAGTATCCTATTATCGTAAGTTAATACCAGGTCTGGCTCAGATTTCCTATCCGCTTAACGCGTTATCCGAAAAGGTATACCATTTCAGTGGACGCGTGCCTGCCATCGAGCGTTTGAAGTGTTGAAGAAAACACTGATTACAGCACCGGTTTTAGTTCGGCCAGACTATACTTGCGAGTTTGTTGGGTACACGACGCGTTGAAGTAAGGAGTAAGGACTAGGTGCAGTTTTGAGTCAGCAATCTGAAGACAGATAGCATGTAGTTGCCTACGCTAGTCGCAGTTTGTCTGACGCGGAGGTAAAGTACTCTGCTATAGAGCTGGAGGCACTTGCTATGGTCTGGGCAGTCACCGACAAATTTCGGCCGTATATCCATAGTCACAGTTTTTGAGTTGTTACGGATCAATCTGCTAGTATGGCTGCAAACAGCGCAGCATACAGATGCTCGTTTGGCACGATGGTATCTTAAGCTATCACTTTACGATCCGTTGAGAATTGAGCATAGACCTGGTTCGCAAAACGTGTAGTGTAGCTGCTAAACGCTAAACGCGCTCGTTGTGCGAAACGCAAATGCGGATTCGTTATCGCGGGCACCCATTGCTGCTGCCATTTCTAGAATCACGCCACCGGCCACTGTACCTAGAGGGCGAGCCCTCAGTGACAGTACTTGTGCCACGATGACCACACCGGGCGTAGTTCAGTGTGGTATCAGCCTTGAGCAGTTGTTGAGTACACAGAGAAACAACCGACTATGTCAAGAAATAGTTGCTGCGCTCAAGGCAGGCAAGAGAAAAACTGTATTGGGAGTGGCCAATGGACTCCAACGTTAATACTTGATGCTTACTGAATGATTTTGTCGAAAACTTATTGGGTTGCCGACCCCCCGCGAAGCAGGGGTGCAACCCATTGTATTCATAATCCTGTTGTTGTTGTTTTTTGGGTTGCCGACCCCCCGCGAAGCAGGGGTGCAACCCATTGTATTCATAATCCTGTTGTTTTTTTTGTTGTTTTTTTTTTGTTGTTTTTTTTTTCCTGTTAGCAAAAGTTTGTTACTCGTTTTTCTCTGAAGTTACTGGGGGGATTGGTCCCAAACTTTGGTGGGGGGACCCCCCCTATGAGTAGTTGTGTCCCCCACCTTGGTGACCCCCTGACCCCACGGGGGGCCGGGTCACGTGACCCCCGAAAACGATGGAACACAAGGGGGGACCCTTGTGAACTTGAAAAAATTTTTGTCAGGGATTTGGACAAAAACTTGTCTCCAGGGGTAATTTGGGCCCCTGAACACGAATATGGGGTTATTTTTTACCTAGGACCCCCCTGGACCCCCCTATGACCCCCTTAGGGTACCCCCCCTAGGGGGTCCTCGGGGGTCAAATTTTCGAATTTGAGATTTTGGTGTTTTTAGGGGTAATTTGGGCCCCTGAACACGAATCTGGGGTTATTTTTTACCTAGGACCCCCCTGGACCCCCCTATGACCCCCTTAGGGTACCCCCCCCCTAGGGGGTCCTCGGGGGTCAAATTTTCGAATTTGAGATTTTGGTGTTTTTAGGGGTAATTTGGGCCCCTGAACACGAATCTGGGGTTATTTTTTACCCAGGACCCCCCTGGATCTCCCTATGACCCCCTTAGGGTACCCCTCCTTCCTCCCTAGGGGGCCCTCAGGGGTCAAATTTTCGAAATTGAGATTTTTATGTTTTTAAGGGTAATTTGAGCCCATGAACACGAATCCAAGGTTCGTTTTTGCCTAGGACCATCCTGGACCCCCTAGGACTCACTCAGGGCACCCCCCTTCTAAGGGTTCAAATTTTCGAAATTGAAATTTTGGGGTTTTTGTGGGTAATTTGGGTCCCTGAACATAAATATCAGGTTTTTTACCGAAAATAGACCGATCTTTTGCCTATAATGGACGGTCCTCTGCCTAGAATGGAGAGTCCTCTGACTAGAATAGAGGGTCCTCTGACTAGAATAGAGGGTTCTCCGCCTAGAATAGAGGGTCTTCCGCTTAGACTACAGGGTTCTTTACCGAGAATGGATGATTTTCTGCTTCGAACACTAAGTTCTCTGCCTTGAGAGGGTTTTCTGCTAGAAATAGAGGGTCCTCTACCTAGAATAGAGGGTCCTCTTCTTAGAATAGAGGGTCCTCTACCTAGAATAGAGGGTCGTCTGCCTAGAATAGAGTGTCCTCTGCGTAGAATAGAGGGTCTTCTGCCTAGAATAGAGGGTCCCTTACCGGTCGGCAACCCGTTGTGGCCTACTGGCGATTTTTTTTTGTTTTTGTTGTTTTTTTTTCCTGTTAGCAAAAGTTTGTTACTCGTTTTTCTCTGAAGTTACTGGGGAGATTGGTCCCAAACTTTGGTGGGGGGACCCCCCCTATGAGTAGTTGTGCCCCCCACCTTGGTGACCCCCTGACCCCACGGGGGGCCGGGTCACGTGACCCCCGAAAACGATGGAACACAAGGGGGGACCCTTGTGAACTTGAAAAAAATTTTGTCAGGGATTTGGACAAAAACTTGTCTGCAGGGGTAATTTGGGTCCCTGAACACGAATCTGGGGTTATTTTTTACCCAGGACCCCCCTGGACCCCCCTATGACCCCTTAGGGTACCCCCCCTAGGGGGTCCTCGGGGGTCAAATTTTCGAATTCGAGATTTTGGTGTTTTTAGGGGTAATTTGGGCCCCTGAACACGAATCTGGGGTTATTTGTTACCCAGGACCCCCCTGGACCCCCCTATGACCCCCTTAGGGCACCCCCCCCCCTAGGGGTCCTCGGGGGTCAAATTTTAGAATTTGAGATTTTGGTGTTTTTAGGGGTAATTTGGGCTTCTGAACACGAATCTGGAGTCAATTTTCGTCTAGGAGCTTCCTGGGTACCCCTATGATCCCCTCAGGGTACCCCCCTCCTAGGGGCCCTCAGGGGTCAAATTTTCGAAATTGAGATTTTTATGTTTTTAAGGGTAATTTGAGCCCCTGAACACAAATCCAAGGTTCGTTTTTGCCTAGGACCTTCCTGGACCCCCTAGGACCCACTCAGGGTACCCCCCTTCTAAGGGTTCAAATTTTCGAAATTGAAATTTTGGGGTTTTTCTGGGTAATTTGGGTCCCTGAACATAAATATCAGTTTTTTTACCGAAAATAGACGATCTTTTGCCTATAATGGACGGTCCTCTGCCTAGAATGGAGAGTCCTCTGACTAAAATAGAGGGTCCTCTGACTAGAATAGAGGGTTCTCCGCCTAGAATAGAGGGTCTTCCGCTTAGACTACAGGGTTCTTTACCGAGAATGGATGATTTTCTGCTTCGAACACTAGGTTCTCTGCCTTTAGAGGGTTTTCTGCTAAAAATAGAGGGTTCTCTACCTAGAATAGAGGGTCCTCTGCTTAGAATAGAGGGTCCTCTACCTAGAATAGAGGGTCGTCTGCTTAGAATAGAGTGTCCTCTGCGTAGAATAGAGGGTCTTCTGCCTAGAATAGAGGGTCCCTTACCGGTCGGCAACCCGTTGTGGCCTACTGGCGATTTTCTTGTTTAGATTGCATCCATAATTTGCTAGGTCTTTCTTTATGTTTGGTTTTTATGTTATGTTATGTTCAAATAATCTGCTAAAAATAGTCTGGTTACCCTTCGAATCGAAACAACGTGCTTGCCCTTTGATACACCTCTTGCTTACCCAATCGGACATATTATGTGCACTCACACTGCACAGTGATTCAACTGAAGGCCGTGGTAAGCTTTAGCGCCAATCAAATTCAATAGAGTTTTATCTCCTATAATATCTCAGAAGATGCATACGGTTGAAAGTTGAATGCATAAAGGCAGTGTTAGCTCAGAATTGCTAAACGCAGTCTAAGGGCAACGTTCATCTAACTTATAAAATACGTGTAGAATTTTTCGTTACGATGTTCTAAATTACTGAAACAGAACGCCTTTGACTGGTTTTAACGTAACACTGCCTTTATGCATTCTACCCATAGAGTATGGCCCGCACTTGCTCAAGGATGCAAGAAGACGCTTCACCACAATTGTGGACACTGGACAATGTTAAGCATTGGCTCAGAAAAAACCATTGGCCAAATACTAACGGCGTTCAACTTCAAAGCTTAAACTTTCCCTTCTGTTGTGAAATATATATACATTATTAATTGCCAACAAATCACTTGTGGTGTGTCGACGATGCAAGCTTAGTAAATTCCTCTGTCCGTTAGCGCAGTCCCCTTGGACACAGATAAAGTCATGCCGGATCTTACATACTGTCTTACATGTCTTACATGAAGATCTTACATGTCCAATACTCCAATACACTATACAAGTTCGCAACATATCTAGATACTCGTGATCCCAACAATGATATAATCATTTCTTTTGCAATTTTCTGATTTATTCAAATGTCAATTGAAAAACTAGGTGAACAAACGGTAAAATTCTATGGTTAGTGCAGATTTTTGCCGGCATTTCAGTGCTGTTTCAGTAAAGTTTGCACAGTTTACATCGGATACCGGCATGTGCAGCAACAACGTGAATTGAAGTAGAGTGCCACAATTTAGTAAAATCAAAAGTAGGTACATACCTAAGAAAGTACACACACACACAATCGGAAGCGTGTGACACTCTTACCATTTGCAGGGCGGTGAATGCGTTGCACATTAGCAACCAACAAGCAGCAATTTCATGCAAAATTTATGGAGTTCTTATCCATGGCCACGACCAGGCTTGCTGTCTGCACCGGTTGCAGTAGTTTTTAATGTAAATTATATTCGGTAGAATCTGCATTACTTGGAAGAAATTGCTTCAAAGGAAGTTAAACCTGTCGCTACCCAACTACATATTTTTAACATCCTGAAAGGTTATGTGGCATTGGGTTAGATTTATAATTGTACCTGTGTGTCCGTTCGACCGACAAAAAGCTTAATTGTTTTTATGTATCAGAGGTACATATGTATATACATAGAGGTACCTTGGGAGAGTAACATATGTGAAAATAAGCAAAATTGGAGAACTTTTATTTTTGACCTGGGTAGCACTCCCTTAGCGAAAGTGCTCACAGTTCACACAGCTTTACTTTTTACTTAAGGCAAGTCGCATTTGATTGGCTTGCGTGGTGTAGTTGCAGTTCAAAAAGCAAATCTAGCCAATCAAATAGAAGCTCAATAGGCGGAGCTTCTGTTAGAGCATTCTGATTGGCATTCTGATTCTGATTTTGATATAATACTTGAGTAAAAAATAGAATCCATTTCTACTTTTACTTAATAGTTAAAATAAAAACTAAAAAGTACGTTCTGCATGAAACAAAATTTTTACTTCAGGCCCTTAAGGGGGTAGTGTCGCGAAAGCAGTCGATTTTGCGCGACTATAAAACTTTTTCAGTGAAAGATAGGTCATTGTTCTTTATATATCTTAAAAATATGTTTCAAGGCAAATATTTTTGCCAAGTTTCAGCAAAATTGATGCAGCATACAGTTGGCAGTGAAGTCGCAAAGTCGGAAAAATGACGTTTTGAAAACCTATTCACATTCGATAATTTCGTCACAATTAAAAAACTTTTTGTTTAGACTTTTTATACAAAGTAAAAGCACATATCCTCTAATTTATGCACACGAAATTTAGTGCAAATTGCTTGAGTGGTTGTGGAGTAATGCATGTTTGAACTGTGAAACTGTGCGTAACCTATAAAGATCTCACAGCAATAATGATAATTTGTAAAAAATTTAGACATTGATTTTGAAATCAAAAGAAAAACGAACCTTCATTTTTCTTATTTGTGGCAAAAAAATTGTGCGTCAAAACAGTACATGTACTTCAGAAGCTGGCCAATCTGATATCTGGCTTCATTTTTTGAACTTTTATGTCTCTATTGTGTGATGTCTGGCTCACAAATGGTGATTGGTTAAAAATATTGGTAGATATTGGTAGTCTAGTGCCCGGCAGTGTTTATTTGACACCTTATGGCATTTCACTAGTTTCTCAGTGTACGTACAATTTTAAAGCAAAATGTTCTCATTTTGCAGGCTATGAGCAAAACTGCTTTGGCGACACTACCACCTTAAGTGAAGATGAAAAGTAAGCCTGTGTGAACCGGTCCTTATGGATAAAGTTTTGTACAGCAACCTGACTCTTATAGACAATGTTTGAACCGGGCATCACCCTGTTTGTGTTAGTCTTTTTGATTTAGTTTACCTTAAAAGTAAATACCTAGTTTTGTTACGTGGTTGGTGTGATGACCGCGTAAGCGACCAAATAATTAAGGTACAAATAAAACGGTTATACCAAAATGCCAAGACATATTATCAAAAAACGACTGCTGTTTTTTGAAAAAAGAAAAATTTCATGCTTTATGACCTTAAAAAACAATAAACATTTCTGGACATGCCCTACAGTAACCTAGCTAGCAACATCTAAACTAAGCTAGCTGGTTAGCGGCCTGGGCCAGCTCACCTCACACACACACAGCAGTAAACTTACACATAAACACGCACACAAATTTGCAACAGAAAATACATGTAGACGTGCATTTTACATAGGGCAAAACAAATGTAAAGTCCTGTCGCTACTGAGGTAGCGACAGGAAAAAAATAAGGTCCTAAATGGCTACTATGGGACCCAAGGGGGTCCTGCAACTTGCAAGTACCCAAATGGTCACGCGCTAAACTAGAACGTTTCCATTTGGGTACGTTTGCAGGGCACATTTAGGTACTAAACCTTACAGGACCCGTTTGGGCCCTAGTAGCACCCATTTGGGAACGGTCCCGTTTGGGACCTTTTTTCGGCTGCTAATGTACAGCGCATCTATCGCACTGCTAAGCTGACCAATGGGAAGAGTGTAATGCTCTTCCCATTATATACTCTTGGTAACATGTACCTGAAGACCTTGGGCTATGTCAACTTTTTCTCTTGGTCGGATTCGACTCAAGTCGTTCTTCCTGCGGCTCACGACTAAGTTATGTTTTTGAGAACGTACGTACGGTTTGTCGGTTTTGTGGAGTCATAGTCCTTGTGTCACATTTCCCTCAAAATAAATTTCTCATGGTCACATTAAGTTGTGACAAACATTCCCCTTCGTCAATAACATTAATTATCATATAATTTCAAATTTTAAAATTTGAAACTTTAATGTTTACATTAGGCGGGTGATTTATGAAATATCGTCCTACATTTGTTTTCATTTGGGGACCATCTGCATTGGCAAATTTGGAGAAAAGGGGGTTACAAATCAGTGAATCATAATAATTTTCCATTTCTATTCTTCCCCTACCGCATCTGCCACAAATTTTTGGGTCCCATTTGGGGTTGATTATTGCTGAAGAACCATTGTACATATTTAATAGCTTATCCCCAGTGTGTTTACAATTCGTTTATACGGCCTTAATAGACGGCAGACGTACCACCTGGACCGGTCAATCAAATTACAGTCACTCCATTGTGTGCTGATCTAAGTGTGTGTGCGTCTGTGCGCTCAGAACAGCCCACAATGGCGTGCGTGCGTCACCACGTTGTAAAGTGGAAACTGTATTGTCACTTTACAACGAGACAGTTGCTTTTGTTTGCTACAGACCTCTTTTGGCCCTGAAAAGGTCATTCAATCTGTTTTGCCTGCATTGTTCTCTTTTTCACGGCGAAAAATAGATTAGCCTCCTCAAGCGAGAAGAATGGAGCGAAATTCTCGCGGGCAAATTTTCGCGAAAAAGGGGGCCTAAATTTGTGAAGTTAGTCATGAATTCATAAAACCATCTGCTTATTTTTTAAGACCCCCGATGCTATCAGCAGATGTTCGAAAAATCATTTCACAATATAATTTTTATGGTTTTAATGTCAATTTTTGGCTAAAATTATCACTTTTGACTCATGTTATATGAAATCGAAAGTCAAAACAGCCTTAAAATTAAGCCTATTTTGACGATTAAAGTAGTAGAAGAAGAATCCAGTAGTAATTAACGACCGGGGGCGCCCAATCAACCGATTTTGGCCAAACAATGGTACTTAGAGTCACTAGTTCGGGTCCTAAATTTGGTTTTTGCCTCTTGGAAAGTGGGTCAGCCCTGTCAGAAATTAATAGTCAGCCCTAATTGGTAACTGGCTTGTAGGTTGGTACGCCTAGGGCCAGAAAATATGAGAGCTTTCCGGTTGGTAAGAGTCAGTTTCATTATAATTCTGGTGGCAAAGAAAATAGCACTCAGAATTAGTCACATTTGTAAAGCCTGGTTCATACTTGCCCGTAAGACAGCCCTTACTCAGCCCAGTTTCAAATCTACCCGAGTCAGGGCTGCTAAATATAAAGCCCTTCTCCAACTGAAAAGCTAATGTAACTCAGAGACGGGGTAAACAAAGCAATAACTAAACTGGTTCGGTTTCAACCAGATTTCCTGTTATGATAACCAGATTCGCTAGGATTTCTTGTATATAGGTATAAATTATGGAATTGAATTTAAGCTGGACGTATGCGCTATCTATTTTTGTAAATTATATTAGGTAATCCTATTAAGCCCGGCTCATATAGTTGTCGTTAAGGACACAGGTACAGGGTCAAGGACAAATTTTGGTGAGCTGCTGTCAATCGAACTAAGATGGACTTACGTAGACTTTGCTCATGACCATGTTCTACATTGAGCAGTTTTTCTAAAATTTAGAAACAAAACAACAGGGACAATGATATTAACTAGGCTTTACAGTGCGACTAAGTATTAACTCTAATGTTAATGCATATCACTTGGCAGCTAAAAGTGGCCAGACCGTAGGTCAACTGTTTGACCGATTTGATTCTCTGAAATATGGCTACAGGCTACCTTAAAAATATAACTTAACCGATGTACCTCTTGTGTGCTAAAGGGTGACCAAAAATTGCTGAACCTTGTGTGCTAAAGGGTGACCAAAAATTGCTGAACCTTGAGACAAAAGGGGTGGCGTGATTTTCGTGACTACTCGCTGTATTCGCTACATTTTCGTAATAAAGTCGCGTGTTTCTTCTTGTCTCAGGGTCCAACATTTTTTGGTAAGACTTAAGTTACATTACCAGAAGCAAAAACCAAAACATTGAATTATTAAAATCAACTCTTTATTAAAAAACTGTTTCACATCGAACAGTGCAATAATAAAAAGCAAAGAAATGAATACCAAACAAAATACAATCAATAAATCGAATGCAATCAGCAATAATATAATACTCCAAGACAATAAAAATGGTGTGAATTGAGACATAAAGTGAGAACAAGAGTTATTTGGTGCTGCAAAATAAGACATGTGACAGACACAAAAATAGACGGACATACAGACGCGCACAATTGCACACACACGACGCACACTAAGCACCAACTTCAGTGCAATACCACTAAACAGGGCTAGTATTCACAAAAAATCCATTATTAAAGGCTGACAAAAAAGGTGCGTTACTTATTTTGTGGCATGACTTCTGCGTCTACTGGCGTCTCTTGATAGTCAAAATCTGTTCTTTTCGTAATGAGATCACATGGTACTCTTGATAGTCAAAATCTGTTCTTTTCGTAATGAGATCACATGGTACTCTTGATAGTCAATCACATGTTTCGTTTTCTCAAGTGGTACAACTATTTTTTGTCAGACTTTAGAACTCGACGTAAGGTTTGTCACAAAGTATATAATGACTAATGACATATTTGTGAATACTAGCCTATGAAGTTACAAACATATAAAAATTGTGATATAATATATTGACTGTGTTGTCATATTAAGTAGGGAATGTCACAAATTGTATTATGTAACTACTTAGTTATTTTAAGTTATATAAAAAGTTTGAAAATATATAGATTTGAAACAATGGAAATTTCCAAAATATAAATACAGCTAAAGCTTTTGTCTAGTTTTGTAAACCAAAAATCTAATAAAATTTTCATCATTCAGTAAACAGTGAACACAATATACTGACTATAATTACTGTACAATACTAATACTAATTAACTAAAATGTTATTAATTAATAATCTGTAATATTGTACACCCTTTTGTCACAGTGAGGCTAAAGTAGGACTTAGATCCCAAATTACCAATACAGTACAGAATAAAGTATATACCTCCGACAGCCCAAGGCTATTATAGCTTTAAAATAGATTAGTTACTACAAATATACAATTCATAGAATATAACCAACATTTGATTCGATATGCTAATTATAGAGCCCCCTTGTCTGTTTTCAAAATATCTATATACACAGCAGGCATTTTTTAACTGAAAATTTGATAACTTGAAATTCGATTAAGTTAAGACTACAAAACTGTGTAATTAAAAAATGGACAGAGATTTACGAATGATATTGGCAAGAACAAAAGCCAACCCATTTTTAAAAAAGCCCAGAACTGATTTTATGGTCATAAAAACATAACACTGATCAAAAGTAAAAAAAGTAAATTCATAAACACAAATGAATATGGTGACAAAACATGAATGAACAATAGTATAGGGAGACAACCTTTGATTAGACACAATCTATTGCATAGCAATTTGCAATGATGAAGAATAAGCTAACAAGTCCAGGCCGCAATAATAACTGCTCAATAATGTACTATTTAAATAAGATTTATGTTATAATTTTATGAATTAAAATATTTTATATCGATTCATATAATCAGTGATCATTTCAAAACGTTCAGTTTTTAATAGATCCGTTATATACAGTTTATTTTTCAACTAAAAAACCAAGATGTAAAGTGACCGAAACAGTAATTTAGTTTAGTCTGAACTGAATCAGTTAAAAATCTGAAATATAAACTTGAAAAGAAATTGAGCGCTAAATTGCAGAGCAAAATAAGCTGCCGACGAGAAATAACAGACAACATGAGTGTAAAAAATGCACCTTGATCAAAATTATATTGAATAACAATTAGGCACAATTGTTGAAGTTTCCCAAAAATAAAGCACCCAACTAACCGAAAAACTTTTTAATTTTTTTTATCAATCTGCCACGAAAAATTGTATTTTTCAATTTTCTAAAACTGAAAAAACTGAGACTCAGAACCCCACAGCAATTCATATAACGTATAATAATGCAATATATGTAAGCTCTCAGACTATAAGAACAAAGAAAGCTGCGCTAATCACTAACAGAAAAAAACAGAAATAATATAAAAAGAAATAGAAGTTAATATTCAGAAACCCAAAAAATCTGTCATAAACAGCATTTAATTTAATTCTGTTACACAAAACAAAATTAAATTAACTGCTAAAATATAATGGAACGTTAAAAATAATACACGCAAAGAAATAAGAGGCTAACACCCGGTAAACTTAAGAACAGTTATTTTAATTCAGAAAGACATTGAATAATGTAACGTGGCACTTTTAGCCATGGTTTTAAAATATCTACGCGAGTTCTAAAATTACTCATTACTGAAAAAGTACAAAATTCATCTTGAAAAAATAGCGAAAACCTCAAAAATACCAAAAAAGCTAACGCAAAAAACAAATTAGGAAGAAATGCATAAAATATCGGGTAACAATACACTAATTAGAATTACAATATAAAATTATTGTAGCAGTTACAAAAAACCTAGCATAAGCTAAAAGGAAGGGCGACATAACTGTAGGCAAATAAAAAAATTCGCACACTGAAAGAGCATTGTAGGAGACAACGCGATTACAGTCAAGCAGCCAGGCAAGCGAACAAGAAATACAAAAAAACAAAAAACACAACTATTATCAGCGGATTTTTTGCTGAGGTCTAAGTCACACGTGACTTCATTGTGAGATAAGCATAACTGTCTTTCAACAACTTAAACTATACACAATTTACTAATCCACAGTGATTAATTTAACCAATTTAATATAGTATTTTCAGTTACAACTAATTTGAAGAGGTACAAAAATCTGCAAAATCGAACATCAAATTATTTAATATAACTGTGCTAAATATACTGTCACAACTTTTACATAATATATAAACAAAATAAAACCATTTTATAGATATATACAAATTAGTATTATATTAAATATATCTATATTAATAATATTAGTAGAAACTACCTATATGTTAGGATTATATGCATATGTTGATACTTTCATAAGTCACAATGTAACAAGTTATCTACAGAAAATGTCATATATTTTACACGCACGAGATAAATTAAAATTTAAACTCAATTTAAGTAAATATAACATGATGGTTAATTTCAGACTAACGAAACTACAATTCAAGTGCGTGTATAACATAATATAATATAACCACACAATATACACTTAATGAAAGCATAAAACTATGTACATTATAGAGTTATAGAATATAATAATATATTGTGTTAAGTATATAATACGAATAAGAATAATATGGATTTGAAATTGAATATTGAATAAATTTTGCAACCGGCTGCCAAACACGTAACGAAAACAGTGACTACTGCACAAATACACACACAGACAAACACACAAACAATATTAATCCATATAAGTCCAGATTAAACAGGTTTAACGGATCAGATAAAATCATTATTTATTTGCGGTCACAGGTCAAGTTCAAATTAAAGATCTTATCAAAACGTCAAAGCTGTTAAAGTAGTCTTTATTAATCTAAGCTTAATCCGTTAAACCCAGCTATAGGAATAAAAACTTTCCACGAAAACTTTGTTAAAAAATGAAATACAATTATTACTAATCTTTATATCCAACTTGGGTGGCGGTTAGTCGAAAAACTGTAAAAAATTCTATAGTAGAGAACTAGCCATAACTAGAAAGTTTTTAGAATATTCAAGTTTACATTTATAACAATACAACTAAAGCATCATAATTTGTGCACAAACAACACAATGCTACTACACGCACAATACACATAATCTATATGTCTGTATAAAACAGCAAAAATATAATAAATTTTAAAATATTAATATATAATGTCTTAAGTCTGTATATACAACACATAATCAATAAAATATGCAAATTACATTTAGCCATTTGATATTATGCCAAAATCGCAATTATGGCTTATATTGCACATACTAGGCAGTTAGGTAAACAGCCAACCACTATAAACTCCACACAACATTCAGCAAAAATATTGGAATTTAAAAATAAAACTGAAACTTTTGCAACTTCCACGAAAAATTCGTCATTTTTATAATAATAAAAATAAAGAAATCTCAGTAATAGATAGATTAGTACTCTATGGTTTATCAAGGAGATCTATTGGACACACAATGTACTGCATATTATGGAAAAATTCGACACAAATGACGTCATAATGTGAAAATACTATGAAAAAAATAAATTCATAACCGTACATAATATTATAATATAGGGTACACAACGTGGTCGTCAAAGTAACCGTATTCTGAATAAGGATAAAACAGGCTAAAAACCAACGGTCTGTGACGTGAATTTCAACAAAATGAATAAGTTTATTCGCATGCTTTTTTTACAAACAAAAATTAAAAAAACATGAGCATCTAATTTTCATTTTAGCAATACTGAAATAAAAAATAGACAACTTAAGTTTTAAAACATTTTACATGCTAAAAATTATATAAGACAGCACTGGCTATATATATAATCCAAGATAAAATAATATGCATAAAATAGTCTTTGAAACCGCTAGTAACAGACAATACAAAAAAAACTTGCTGGTAAAATATGCTATACTAGCGATTTTCACAACAAAATAGCATAGTAATATGCACGTCTGTGCAGTATAATATATAAAGATGTCAGATCTACGAATAAAATAGAATACGAAATACAAAAAAAATGGTGCAAAAAGACAACTGAATAATTGGCTATAATCAACCAATAAGAGAGAAATGACAAGAGAACAAAACATTGGAGTCATATAGCAGCGAAAAAGACGGTATATACTGTAGTAGAATAGAATATATACGCACTAATATAAAATAATATGCACTGATACGTATAAAAATACAAAAAAATCATCATTAGGCAGCAGAATAGGAAACAACAAAACAATAATCATAGTAAAATCTTATTGGCTAAGACAAATTGATGCAAATAAAGTAGCAGCATTGACTGTGGAACACAAATTACTATTAATAGTAAGTTCAGGAATGCAGGGAGGGAATCCGATTGAGTGGCGATTTGAATTCTCTAGATCAGTTTGACAGCTTGAGTGATGGAGCCTTGGCAAATTGGACACACTGGCCGGGGCATCTGAAACAAAAAGAAATGACGGGTAAATTCGTCATTTTCCAGTCACGTTCGTCACTTTTCGCGAATTCCCGAACCAACTAATGTCGCTTAGTTTAACCACAATAACGCAATTAATATATTAATATGATCTCTTAAAACGCTTGATAAAAAACATTCCAACTTGCACAACAAAGCTCATGGCAAAATTATTAGACATCCATGTACAGTCTATACAAAATCTAAGCCTGACCAAAAATTGCTGAAACCCAAGACAAATCAGGTGGCGTAATTTTTGTGACTACTCGCTGTATATAAAATACTCTTGATGCTCGCAATTCGTTTATTTCCATAACGAAATCCTGTGTTTCAGTTTGCCTCAGGGTCCAGCATTTTTGGGCAGATCTTAATATATCTTACCAAGAGTATATATATACATAATAGTATTACCCTCGGATTTCTAATAGGACTGCTTATATACTCTTGGGGTCTTACTTGACACAATCTAGTGGCACAAGTAAAGCAGAAGTGTTTGTGACCGCAGGGGGCCAGGGCAGCCGCCACGGGCTCCCGCTGGCAGACATGGCAGGACTGTGGGGGGCCTGGGTCCTTGCTGAGGGAGGGACGGGGGCCCGAGGTCAGGGGGACACTGGACACTCGACGGGCCAGGCTGTGAGGCTCGCCAATCACGCCAACGGCTGAAACAGACAAAACAGAGCAATCAGTCAGTGACGACGCAGTCTAAAGCCCGGTTCATACTGTCTTGTCCTTAAGGACACAAGGACAAACTTTGGTGAGCTGCTGTGAAGAATTGACATCAAGCGTTTCGGCTAATTTATTCGTGCAAAAAGTTGGCTTATTTGGCCGGGCAGTTTTCTTGCAATCGCTTAAGGACAAAACGACAGAAACAAGGACGAGTATGAACCGAGCTTTAGTAGGATGAAGCTAATGCGTCAGACACAGTCAGACGGGCTAAATCAGCTCGGTCTCAATGAAAATATAGGAACATGGTGAATTTTATCATTAATTCAATAAGATGTAATACAAACCACATAATTTATGTTTTCCAGTACTTAAACAGCGTGAGAATTGCGTACCGCTTTGCCCGGGAGTCAGACTCCACGACGCCGAACGTCCGGGAAAGCCAGTGGCGGCGGCGGACCCCTCTGTCACCCAGCCATCGGGCTCAGTCCCCCCGGGGGCAGCCTGGGTCCCCGGGTGTTCCTTGGGGTTCTCCAGGTCCGACCAGATGCTGCTGAGCAGGCCGTGAGCCATCAGGGGGTCGAAGGAGTTGTCGGCCGACAGGGAGATGCCCTCGTCTGGGGTCTGGTCCACGCTCAGGGAGGCGGGCTTGGGGACACTGCAAAAAAAAGAAGAGACTCGGGGTTAGTGAAAGAAAAAGAAAAGAGAGAAGAAAAGTAGAGAAAAAAGAAGAGAAAAACAAAAATCATTCCTCAAAGGCCGGCCTATCATCAACACACAAAAGAACTCCACAATCTCAAGAATGAAAATCCATCCAAAAAATGCTCACCTAACACCACCACTGTTGTCTCCAAAACTGGCCGCTCTCTGCTGCAAACAGCCGGGCACAAAATCTCCCCCGGTATACTGCGCCGGCTGGCTGCTAGCACCGTGGTGGTAGTTGTCGGATTGTTGAGCAGCGAACAGGGGCGCCCCCTCCAGACTGCATGACGTGGGAGCGTGATACTGCTGGCCGTAGGAGGGCAGGTGGGCGGGGTGGCTGGGCAGACAGAGAGGCGCCATTGACGACGACTGCTGCTGCTGCTGCTGACTAGACTCGTTACAGCTGCTGCTCCAGCGAGGATAAAGCATCTGCAAAAAAAGCTGCATATTTTTGATGAGTCTTTTGTTACCATCCTCTAGACTACAGAGTTGCTCGTTAACAACACAAGTGGAGATACTAACCCACGTAGGTCGGGCGGAACATCTTGGCTAAACACAGGCCTAGTTCTAAATCAAAATTATAATGCTATAGACACAAGTATGGGCTCATTGTTAAGGCATTGAACCCTTAAATGGACTGAATATTGTTTTAGTGTGGTCGTCCTTAAGCTACTTTACGTACGCATATCACTAAAAAATTCAGCTCAAGCTCTGGTTTAAGTTAACCAAAACATTTCGCTCCGCGATTCCACACGAAAATTGGCACAAGCTAAACCGTACCGCTGCAGAGTGCACACACCGCTCATTTTACATCACTAATCACTCAAAACCTGTTCTGCCTCACCTTGTGTTCATTGAGATGAGCATTGTAGGTGGTCTGGCCGTTGTTCAGCAGGGCGTGTTCCCCGGGCACCATGGCGCCCCCCTGGTAGCCCCCCACTGAGCAGCCGTTCATCACTGAGCAATCCACAGGCCCGACCCCGCCTCCCCACAACATGGCCGAACCTAAACATTCACTGGCATACATGAACCTAGGTTTAACTTGATCCCAGAACTCTAACTCGCGACAGTATGATTTACAGACTTTTTCATCACGATGTTCAATTTAGTTAGAAAATAATGTGATACCATTATTCAGACCGAGTCTACTGTTAACCACCTTTCGTAAACTCCTGACATAAAAATGGTTACATTTACGTTTTCAAACACTTACTTACGATGTAAAAACACCAAGTCCAAAGTTTTTATAACATTATTATTTGAAACAACATCACACATCATACTATATACACACTTTGATCAAAATGATTGACGTTGCCATAGCAACCAGTAGCAGCGTTGGTGGGGTCGCCGAACAGCTCATTGGCATAGCTGGCCGCCTCTCCGTCGGTGCCCGAGTCTGAGCAACAGCTGTGACTGGCGCCAGTGCGGGCCGCGATGTGAGCTTCGATTTCATGACGAGCTGCTTCCACGCTGTCCGGGAAGCCCGTTACCTGAAGCCACAAAAAACAAGGGGGGGGGGGTTAGAATTATTGGAAGGCATTTATCAGTTTGGATTTGGGGGCATCCCTTTGGAAACCTTTAAAGTTAATAAGTTGTATATACTATGTCGCTGCAAAGGTAAACTGCAACCCTTGACCGGTTCAATTTGATACAGGTTGAAAGAAGCTGGAACTATAAACTAAGGTTTTTTCATTCCCATCTAATCCAATGCCAGTCTAAATGTTTCATTGGCCCATCACTCATACGAGTTATATATTCAGTAATACTAAAAACCCACTTACCCAATGATAAGGTAACCCCTAATAACTTTCAAGCACCAATCCGAATATACACCCATGTAGCCTTCCCACTATACTTAATGGTACAATCCAAAACCTCGAAAATGGGTTCCATACCTCGAAAATGGGTTCCTTGTCGCGGGAGGGTGTGATGATGTAGGTGTGCGTCTGCTGCTGGATGCGCTTGATGGTGGCGCCCTTGGGACCCACGACCAGGCCCACCACCCGGTACGGCACACGCACCTGGATGGTCGTCTGACCCGGCGCCGCGGCCAAACCACCCTGCAACCACCAGCAAGTAAATCCAATATGAAAGCTAAGAAAATGCGTGCGAAAACACAATAAGAAACACAAAAAAACCGTGTTCTTAATAATAATAATATACATATACTGTATATATACAATGGACATACAAAGACACACCATTCTTTCCCCCTGTGCTCCTCTCCTACCACAGTCACCAATCACTGCCAACACCTAACCAACCATTAACCAAAGCCCACCTGACTAAATTTTCGACTAGCACGTATTTGAGTGAAATGGTCTGCGGCGGACACGATCTCCTGCTTGGCTGCCTCCACGTCCTCCCGGCGGCCCGTGATCACGAACACCGGCTCCTCCCCGCGCACCGGGGTCTTGATGTACGTGTTCGTCTTGGCTCGCAGAGCTTTGATCTTGCAGCCTAAAAAACATACAAAAAACATATAAAAAAACATCATACACACTTTAAGATACAGTATATAAGATGTAGACAACCAGAGGTTGATCAGTGATTGGGCAGGTAGCGATTCAGCTTGCGTCGGAGTGCCGTCGTGTCAAGATCGCCAACAATCTCTGTGGGAATGGGAAGGTTGGGAATTGGTGTGAAACTGTGCTAAATGGTGACAGGTTTTGCACTTTGGAACGACGCGGGTACAGAGGTGGCAAAGTATATACATAACATACTTGAGTTGCTTCTCACTGGAATTCCCTTCCAGTGTTGTTGAGTCAACCACGATCCAGAAAATACCGATGTTTAAGTTTTTTATTCGATTCAATCTCATCTCAGTGTTTAATATTTGGCTGTCCATTTCGTCTTTGCTTTAATATTAACTATATTTGACACACAATCTCTGTTCTTGTACATATTTTTGCTTTCTTTCTTTCATTGCATACGTTCGTTACTTTGTAATTATTGGACGTGCTTTCGACATAAACTTGTCTAATACATAGGTAGAATTCTAGAGGTCGCATCGCCATTAGTTAAATTCACATGATTTACGTAAGCTATACTACCATCAAATCGATAATCACTGTTTCCTCGTTCGTACGTACGTACATACGTACGTCCATGTCTACAGCAAACAGTCTAACATAACACAAGCATTATTATATAGTCTGTGTATGACAAAGACCCAAGCACAAGCAGCAAAAATTTTAGACCCCCAGTTCTTCAATTTTGCCATGGTCAGTTTCATTCAAATTCCCCACAGACATTCGGCTAGCCTACTCCCACAACATATCAGTAATCAGCTAATTAAGAAACACATGCAAGACATACATACGTACACAAGATATATAGATGGTAAATAAATAATCACACACGCATAGTAGCTGGGCTGTCCGGTTAGCCTAGGCTTCCTACTTTATCTCACGGGCATCTGGTAGAGATAGATTAATGAGCAGAAATCAGGTAAGGCAGAAAACTTAAGCAATGAATTTGCGGAATAATTCCTCCATTATATATAGATGTTTGGAAGTGGAACACCAAATCGAGGGGGGGGGTATGACAAAAACTGTTGAATGATGCAAGAGAGTGCCCAAATGATGGAGGGGGCTTGGTAGGCTAAGGTGCGTTCAGTCGTTAGGTTTTTTAATAGTTGGTACTTTGGGTACCCGATAATTTGCCCCTTAACACGTTTTACGCAGTAATTTCTTTCGAGCGGGGGTCGTGACTAGGGACAGCGGTTGTATCGTACCGTATGTACACATTCCGTATGTCTTCCACTAATGTATATACAGTAATACGTGGTACAGATGAATACATATATACATATCTACGCACATACAATACGTACGTAAAATAGCAGCTTCTGAATCTTGGTTCTACGCATGTACTAAAGCGCAAGAATAAAACCACCATAGTCCATATTTATATTTCATAGAAATCTGAGACTCACCATGTGGACACTGTCCCTTAATTGCTTTGCATTCAAATCATATATATTCATCTGCTAACAAAAGCCACACACTGCACACACACACACACACACACACACACACACACACACACACACACACACACACACATACACCACAACCGATGGCTAGTTAAAGCCGGACTAATGCTAAAGCATGGGGTTCATCCTAAAAGCACATATGCGGGAAAGATTCACACGGGGGGAAAGTGAATGTGTAAAAAAACAATCGTAAATAGCCCGAAACAAGAGGGACATACAAAAAATACCTACAGAAACAGTTTACACGATGCCCTAATAGTCACAGATATATATATATATCGAGTAGACCACCCCATTTTCAATTTCTATACCCTCCCCGGTCAAGTATGGTAGACTTAACGCCCATATAAGGACATATAACGAGGAAGAGCTTTAGCTTTTAGTGGACGTTCTTAGTTCACACAAGGCTAGCACTAGCAGAGCTTTATGCTGGACTGAACACTGAACTGGACTAAAGTAGACGACCAGGAGTAAACAAAGCAGCAGCCCCATATTCCGAAGCAAAGGCGAAGAATTTCCCATTTATATATATGCGCCAGCCGTACACGCTATCTGACTCTGTGTTTAATGAATGCAATAAAGGTGCT
Organism: Trissonchulus sp. WLG1_4; assembly: GCA_030248245.1. NCBI lineage: Eukaryota > Metazoa > Nematoda > Enoplea > Enoplida > Ironidae > Trissonchulus > Trissonchulus sp. WLG1_4. The sequence continues at coordinate 87,089 of JASANF010000432.1, forward strand.
GCTAGCTGCATGAGAATGCTCAATGAAGTAGATATGATTGGGTTAGCAGGCGCAAGTAAATGGTGGTTGACAGTCTGGGAGGACACGTGCACCACCGAAACATTGAGGATCAGACATGAGGGAGCTAAGGAAACTTTAGGGGGGGGGGGGTGAAGGGTACACTATTGACAGGGGGGTGCTAACCACAATCAGGGGAGTGAAATATAAACAACGGGATATGTGGGGGTTAGGGAGGAAGGCTATGAAAACTTATCCCCCCCGTTTATTTCTGCAAAGATCACAGAAAAAATAGATTTTGCGAAAGAGCATTTCATTCTACATATATATAGCTCTTTCCTTTGACCAATCGAAACTAGCGTTAGTTAATTGCTACCATAGACAAGCCCCCAGGCGGACCCGAATTTGTAGTGGCCCTGAATTTCTGGCCACTTTAAGATTGGCACATCGCATTTGCTTCAAAATATTACTTTAACATCCTAAGCTTGATGATAGCTTGACCTCGGGTCTAGACAGCATTTTCAGAAAACTTTCCGCTTGTTGTGATTTACGAAATCTATATCGCCTTCTTAACGAGAAACGTATATAAGTACATGAATTCCATCTTGCAAATTTGTTTACATTTTAGCGTCTATTCTATTCTAGCTGTCGACACTCATATTTTAATATTACTCACTGAAATTAACTCTCCGCTTCTCTGCCAAAAAGTACACATATAATGACTGCGAATGACTAAGCACTATAAACTCATATTAGACACTCAGTCGGTTCAGTATATACGTATGCAATATCCTAAAAATAGCAGTTAGAGCCAGCTCATGCTAACCTAGGCTCCAGAATTCAGGCCAGATATCAGTCAGAGCCAGACAGACAGACGGACAGACAGTCACAGACAACCACCCAGCATATAATCATAGCAAGAGCACAGCGACATACAAAGTCACTGTTATTATATGCTTACACAGAAATGTACTTCTCATATAATCTCTCCTATATGCTTCTTAATATGCCACAGTGCTGAGCACAGCGAAAGAGTGTGACGGAATTTTTGTAAACAAACTAAAAAATCATTTGCAGAAGGTATATAGTATATATAATGTGGAATAGGAGAAAGCATAATTAATATAAATGCACAGACGAGGTATATATATGCCTACTGTGTTGAACGTGATCTAGAACCAATAATGGCACCATACGCTAGATTCGCCTGAAAGAATATCATTTTTCATCAGGGGCGCAGCAAATCGCAATGGCGACTCCTTGAGGACACACTATGGCTGAGACTTGGACATCCTAGGCTTGATCAGAAATGGTCCTTAGGGTCAGGGTCAGGAACGTCTAAGATCCTAAGAAGATGCAACCACCTACACTAACACGGCTAAAGGTTTTCGATGCAGCATCCGGCTGCCGGATAAATTTTGATCTTGACGAGAAGGTGGATTCGAAGGTTCGAAGACTCGGTCGTAAAATGCTTCAAAACTTGCAATGTACTATTTATACGTATCAAAATATGAAACAGACTCAACAAATTTGTCATTGTTTCAGGCGATATATAAGCCAGTCCACTTCCCTATGAATGAATAATAGCCGCCTGTCCACCATAATGACAGCTCTGTGGATATGCCGACTAATGGGGCACCAGGGGAGGGGCGGGCCGACGGACTGAAACTGACACTGAACTGAATTGCACTCAGTTGAAGGGAAACAGCACAAGATTCGAATACATATATATACGATATATACCTACGTAAAAAAGTTTACTATGACATATATATATGTATATAGTATGAAATACTTCAGATGAAATCAGTTTAAAACAACATGCTAAGACTCAAATCTTGGGACAGGGAGCCGAGTTGGTCCGGTGCCACCGTACTTTTAGTTGTAGCCATACATGTTACGGGGTCTAAATTTTGGGGACCCCCCCCCCTGATTGACCAAAAATACCATAAATATTGCCCAAATTTCCCCAAAAAGGGCCATTTTTCTAAATTTTGGGGACCCCCTCCGGCTCCTCGATTTTGAGGGGGATGTCAGTGTCACCCACATCTCCCCTCATACATGTATGGTTGTAGTGATCATACATGTATGAGGGGGGGATGGGGGGGACCCCCCCAAAATCGAGGACCCAGTGGGGAGGGTATTTGGGGGATTTTACACGTTAAAGATAGGCAATCCTGCCCACCCAACTCCTGCCCACCCAATCTGTCATGAGATGCCCTCTATATACTACTGAGGAAATCTGAAAAAAATCCGCCGATGCGGGGCGGGGTGCTATGCGTTAATGATTTTTTATTTGAACGATGACATAGTTTTCTTGAGATTCTGTTTTGTTGCAGACTTACTTATCGAAACCGTAAGTTTTTCTATTGTCGTCTTTTTAATAAACATTAGTAAGCCTCTAACTGGAGCAACAGATTTTGACATTTATAAACAGTGTTGTTTTGGTATGCTATACCAAAAACTAAAACCAGTCACAAAAATAAATTTAAGCAGTTGTGCTAAAACTATAAATAAAAGTAAACGAAAATCTGATGTATCAAAACCATTAGTAAAACTATTCGGATAATTTACCTGCAGATTACTGCGCATTATATAGGGCAAAATAATACTATTTTGTATAAATACTAACAATTTTGCACATTTGTGTTTTTGGCAGGTGGGTGTACGGCCCGATAATTAGTCCCCGGCTCAGTAGGAGTTCATTAGCCATAGGCACGTTTACAAAAATCTGTAAACGTTTAAACGCTCGCGTTTACAGATAAGAAAACGCGTTTAAACGTTTAAACGCGTTTTCCGGTTATAAACGTTTTTTGACCGTTTAAACGTTTAAATGTAAACGCGTTTAAATGATTAAACGTTTAATCAGTTAAACACGGAAGCGGTTAAACGCGTTTAAACGTTTAAACGGTTAAACAAGTGAGCGTTTAAACGCGTTTAAGCGTTTAAACGGTTTAACAAGTGAGCGTTTAAACCCGTTTAAACGTTTAAACGCTTGACTAAGTAAGCTTAAACGTTTAAACGGTTGAACAAGTAAGCGTTTAAACGCGTATAAAACGTTTAAACGATTATACATGTAAGCGTTTAAACGTTTTAACGGTTAAACGTTTAACCACGTTTAAACGTTTAAACGTTTAAACGTTGAAACGTGGTTAAACGTTTAAACGTTTAAACGTTGAAACGTGGTTAAACGTTTAAACGTTTAAACGTTGAAACGTGGTTAAACGTTTAAACGTTTAAACGCGTTTATACCTTTAAACGTACTAAACGTTAAACGGCTCAAAAACCGCGATTTTTGAACCCGTAAACGTTTAGACGGTTACAAACCGTTTAAACGTTTAAACGCGTTTAAGGGGGTAGTGTCGCGAAAGCAGTCAATTTTGCGTAACTGTAAAACATTTTTAGAAAAAGATAAGACATCGTTCTTTATATATTTTGAAAATATATGTTGAGGCAAGTATTTTCACCAAGTTTCATCAAAATCGATGCAGTATACTGTTTGCAGTGAGGTCGCAAAGTCGAAAAGTTGACGTTTTAAAAACCTATTCACATTCGATTTTTTCGTCACAATTATCAACTTATTTGTTTAGTTTGTTTACATAGACTAAAAGGGCATATGTTGTAGTTTATACACACAAAACTTAGTGCAAATTGCTTGAGTGGTTGCGGAGTAGTACCTGTTTGTACTGTGAAACTGTGCGTAAACAGTGAAGTACTCACAGCAATAATGATAAATTGTGAAAAATTTAGACGCTTATTTTAAAATCAAAAGAAAAACGAACCTTCATTTTTTTTCTTATTTGTGGCAAAAAACTGTGCGTCGACACGTTATGTGTGCTTCACAAGCTGGCCAATCTGATATCTGGCTGAATTAGTTGAATTATCATGTCCTTATTGTGTAATGTCTGGCTTACAATCGGTGATTGGTTCAAGATATTAATAGATATTGGTAGTCTACTGTCTGGCAGTACTTATTTAACACAGTATAGCATTGGACTAGTTTCTCAGTGAACGTACACGTTCAAAGCAAAAAGATCTTTTTTTGCAACCTATGAGCAAAACTGCTTTCGTGACACTACCCCCTTAAACGGTTCAAACCGTTTAAACGTGCCCATACCTAGAGTTCATTCACTGTGTATCACCACAGGACTTAATATGCTATTGAACCACAAAAAACAGCCAAATTAACCGTTCACTGTCTTTGATTTTTGATAAAAAATTTGATTAACGCAAATATTTTTTTAAATTTTACGCTTGAGACCATAATGGTGTATCGTTTATTTCTGCAGAAATTTCTTGAGTTAATTGTTCCACAAGGTTTCGGTATGCATATGCATACCGAGCCTATGGATATGCAGTACTCTGTAGTTGCCAATGGTGCATTAAATTAAACTTTTGTTTGTTTAATATTTGTTTTCGAAAACTAAAATCCGGTGAGTCTAGTAATTAAGGTGGTAGTTCCATAATCGCAGTGACACGTTTTTCTGACATATCTATACACTATGAGTAAAAAGATTATGATTTTCTTAAACTGCACAAAAAAACACCCAGAGCATTTTTTTTATTTGGTGTAAAATACCATGGTTAAGACTAGCTACCACATTGGCTTACTAAACCGTAAGCCAGTGGAGTAGCTAGTCTTAACTTTGGTTTTTATTAGTGATCAAAACGTGATAGTAGACAGTTTTGAGTCTTGTTTGGAAAAATTGCAGCCATTTTATTTCTGCTTTACTTGTTGTTCTAAAAAAGAGCTTTGAAAATAGCCTCACGTAAAAAAACTGCGATTCTGGAACTACCAGCTTAAGTCCACTATTTAATCATAACTGTGACTCATTTAAGGTGGTAGTTGCGTTTTCGAGGTTTTTGTGATTTCTATGTAAACTTTGCGCCACCAGTACTCAAGTTAGAAGTGACGCCTGAGCATAAATTTTTGGGACAGTATTGTAAAGGTCAAAGTCCCCAGGCATGTCTCTCACTTTTTTGAAATTTCACCTGTGGACATTTTTAGACGGTTTTAATTACAAGAAAATATCCTAAATTTTCGGTGCGTTTGCTTTTCAGCTATTTTCTCAGTAAATTGACTAGTTATTAAAAAAATGGGGGACATGCCTGGGGATTTTAAACATGTCAAAAACCTTACCAACTTTCAGCTCCAACAGATAGACGTATGATTCAGAGCTGTGGCGCAAACTTTTTGTAAAAAATTTTAATATTTTGGAATGGACCTTTCTTTAGTCGCTTATACTGGAAAGAAAATCACAGGTTAAATTTCAAGGCATGGCATACATTTAGGAAAGATATTGTTCTACCTAATGCAAAAGACCGCTTGTGATTTGAATTTGTAAACGCTGAGCTATGGTTTTTTAAAAAAAACACCTAAAAACGCAATTACCCCCTTAACTGCAGGTCATTTATCTGTCAGTCTGCTGTTGGCGTGGTTACTTTAACTCCCAATCGCTATAGCTCAGCCTTTCATTTCAGTTGCAAAATAACGTTAAATTAATTAGACAGTTCCGAAAAAATAAAGAAATTAAAAAAATAAAAAAATAAAAGAAATGTGAAAGTAAAATAAACAAGCACTTTTGTTGACGAGCGTATATGTGTTCACAGGACGACAGTTAGTATTATTTTACCGTTTCGGTAAAATGTATCTCGGTCTGCACCAAAACGTTGTAAACCAGTAAAATGCTACAGAAATAACTCAAATATTTGTGAATAACTGACAATTTTTCCGAAGCAATGTTAAAACTTTCAGTGACGTAAAAAAGTCCCAGATCGTTACAATTTCGAAAACTGTTAAAAATTTCACGACACAAAATAATTTGGAATCCATAGCCTCCGAGCAGTGTGTCGAACAAAGGATTCCCGATTTACAAAAAAAAAAGGACATCTGGCGTCTACAATCGAACGTCGTGCAGAACCAGTATATACGAGCTTTAGTCGTTAACGTATTCAGCAACATATTAGCCACTTATTCGGTGACGGACACATACAGTACCGACCAGAATTACTTGCTACAGACTCCGGAGTCACAGTAATTCTGGTCGGTACTGCACCTACCTACCGTACCTTTTGAATTGACGGCTCAAGCCCAAAAACGCAGCGATGCCTAAATAGTAAATAGTCACTCTTGCAGCCACTCGTAGGCTTTCAAGCTGCCGTACATCACACAAAATGCGTGGGACTTTTAACTCAGGTGTACAAATCCTACAATGAATGAAACAGTTTATAAGTGCAAAATCAGGTGATTCGATGCTTTTGATTTGTCATATAATTTCTTCATGAATCACCAGAATTTGAAATTGTTCCAAGTATATGGCGTAAAGTTGAACAATCACAAGGTCTTACTAACCGACCAACCTTTAGGCATACCATACGGCAGAATCATAGATTAATTGGTTCATCTTTTCTTTACTAGGTTCACCGGTATCCAATAACCATCAAAGAATAGGATACCCGAGTGCTCAACTTATGTAAAGTTGGAATTTTATTATTCCATGAGGGGCTTAGACGAGGGCTTTAGTCGAGATATCAGTGCTACTTAACACGTTTCCTGCGTTAGACTATTCTAAATTCGGTTCGCCGTTTGCGGACCCTCGAATAGCCACTAATACTAGATATTCTACTGCTGTTATAGATAAGGTCAACTTCCTATCTAAAATCTACGACAAATCTAAAATAAAATGGCATGACATATATATATGTCAAGCGCCTGTAGAGTTTTGCAGATTCAGCAAACTGCGTATGACATATATATATGTCATGTATTTTATTTAGATTTAATATTTAAAATCGCACTAGAAACATTTTTAGCTTTTTAATTTCACACAGATTCATCAAATTGTAATGTTTTAAAAGATGTTTTGTAGTAATTACATACCGAAGTCAACAAAATTTATGCAAAAAATATAGTTCAAAGAATAGTCAAAGTCCTTGGTGATAGTCTCTAAAGCAGGGATACACGCACAACGCAGGATGTTTTGGACAAACAGCGCATTGGTAAACCGACGTTTTGCGTTTGTGTACATTTTTACCATTGCCATCAACCCCGGTAATGGTTTTATAACATTGTTGACAACGGCGTTGTTTGCAACCCTCTAGGTAATGCATAGTGTCTGGTAGCGGTGGCGGATTCTGTGGTTGCAGTTGAATGTCACCCAAGAAGTAGTTTACAAGACTCTCACGATATTCGGCAACTGACACTTTTCGTCCCAGGTAGCGGCTATAAAAGATACGCGCATTATTTTCAATAATTTCAACAAGATGAAAATGAACCTTACGATACCATTTCCAGCCTTTTCTCGCGCTGTTATAGTATCCCACCATCTGGTCATTCCTGTCTACACCGCTCATATTAGCATTGTAATCACGAACAGCTAGTGGTTTTACTTTAGCTATGCCCCGGCGCGACGTAACGACAGCAGTGTTAGCGTCGTGCTCCGTGCTGATAATCAGCACGTCCCGTTTATCGTGCCATTTTATAATCAGCACATCGTTCGATCGGCGAAATTTTATTTCCCCCCTTTCTTTTAGATTACGTTTTAGGTCATTTGGCACGTTTCTGCGATTTGGACGTAGAGTTCCGCAGGTGTAGGTCAAGCGGCTAAGCAATGCCTGAGACAATTCCGGACTATTGTAATATGAGTCCATGTACTTGTAGTATTTGTAGTACTATGCATATCTTGTATATCTTGTAGTATCACTATGTATATTTACAATTTGCGTGTAATATTTACATCTACCTGTAAAGGGTATATCGGTGGGGGGTCTGTCAACATCAGTCCAATCCCACTGAGGAGGATTTTGTACTCCTTGTGCCGGGTATAACTGAGCTAGGGGAATATCGTCATCAGATTCCCCATCTGACAACATAGCTGCCGCTTCTGCTTCAGCCACGTCCTCCTCTTCCCAACCTTCAAAGGGCTCTGAACTGTCTGAGTCGCCGAACTGTTCATAATCAGGATCAATGAAGTCATCATCTATTTCGGATTCATCCGCGGAAGACGCACCTGATGTCTCCATTTCTGATTCCATGGCAAAAATATTTATAATTAAATAATAGCGCCTAAAACACAAAAAACATTATATTTGGAAAATAAAGCATACGGGAGCATAAACCAAGCCAAGTCAATTTTATTCACAATTCGCACAATTTATACATACATAATACTATACAATATTGTCATGGTATTAGATAGCTTTTTTGCAAAGTTATTTTAAGTTTTCTTCCAGCTTTCTATATCTTTACGATCAATCTAAAATACATTTACTGATTATGTATAGAGCAAAATTTTATAGCCTTCACCATGCGCATGACATATATATATGTCACAGCAGGCAAGCAAGAAGCGCAGTGGCCTCGTGTGGTTGTGTATGCAATGTTTCAAAACCGACCAAGCTAGCGTTATTATTTCAGTTTTGTATAAATTTCAGCTACAAAATGACATATATATATATGTCAAGCGCGTGTAAGGCTAATTGGCGTCTGACATATATATATGTCATGCGCAGGAAACGTGTTAAGACAGGGGTTTACTTTGACAAAGTATATACGGTAGCGTAATCAGAGGCTACAATGTCAAATATGCTGAAAGCCTAAGTCACTATGGGCCAATTCCGTTACCGGACGGACTGGACTTATTTTAGTCCGAGGTTTTCGAATGGCAAATCGGGTTAAACGAACTAAACGAGTTAAAATAAGTCAGCGGCTTAATTTGTCCGACCCCATTCCAAAACTGCCACTGGACTAAACGGATTTAACATGCAGGCTCAACATTAGCGTGCATGGTTAGGTAAGTCCATTTAGTCCGATTAAAAAGCAGCGCGCTAAAAGTTAAGTCCGTTTAATTCGGAGGTTTTGGAATGGTATTTTTTAGCATATTTTTTAAACCGTTTAGTCCGATTATAATTAACTCTTTAAAGCCCGGTTCATAGTTGTCCGTAAGGGCTGTCTGTGTGCGAGTCCGTGTCCGTGTCCGTAAGAGTATTTTAATTCACACTTGTCCGGATGTCCGTAACACGTGTCCGTAAAGGCTGTCCGGAAGTCCGGAAGACAAGTTGAATTCAGTAAAGCAACCAGCCAATCAAATAAAAGCTTTATTAGTCACGTGTGTTTGCGTACACATAAAATTCCTCCGCGGGTTGCAAAATTTTATTAAACTGTTCGTAATATGAGCTTAGTAGCTGCATTTTAGTGTGCTTAGAACGTTTTTATTGATTTTTTGAAGGTTGCTTTCTCACACGCTTGGTACGCTGCAGAATGTATAGGCGTTATTTTATATGCATACGCACTGTCCGTAGAGTGTCCGTAGAAGTATGAATTAATGCTGCTTACGGACACGGACACTGACAAACGCTACGGACAACCTTTCGGACACGGACACGGACTCGGACACGGACAACTACGGACACTTCCGGACTACTATGAACTAGGCTTAATCCGGTAAAGGAATGGGCCTTAAGGTAGCGCTCAGCAACAAAACTCATGTTTGGCGCTCAGCTCATGCAGTAAATAGCAATACCACTTTAATTGTATATCAAAGAGACATCAAAAAAACCTATTTACAATACAGTTCAGCACTTTAATGTGAATGTGTCAAAATTTATGACCAGGTCGAATTTCCTATTCACACTAATTTTGTTTTTGACCTAGCTCAGCGAAACTTCAACCGATTTTGATGATCTTGGTATCAATCGAAAGATCTCTCAAAAATCTAGACGTGATTGATCTTAGATTTTATATTTTTATTTTTGATTTTGCAAAAAATCGATTTTTCAAAAATCAGTTGTGTTTGAGCGACTACAAAAAGTGCTATGGGCCAAAATTTGAAAATCGAAAAACTTTCACGTCTGCATTTATGTTCTTTCTTTCATTGTGCAAATTTTCAACTCAATCGCAAACGTCAGCCGGGACCCAGGTCCAAAAAAAGTAGTCGATTTCGCTACGCAAAAATGTAAGGTTTGCCCACACGTTTCACTTTTTCAAAAATTAGACCTTTCCTAGGACTGCATATTTCCGTTGAAAAAGTTACAAAAAGCCATACTCAATTTTTTAAGAAATTAAATCAAAAATTTGCATTTTCGAAGATTTATCAGCTTTGTAGGTTTTTCATTTTGGATTTGCTATTTTCACGGCTAAATAACTCAGCAAAACTTCAACGTATTCTTAAGTTTAATACATAAATTTAAAGCTAAGAAACCGCATATTTCAATGATATGAGTAATCATTTTATATGGAAACAAAAATTTTTTCGCTACGTCTACAAAATTGTCCAAAAAATTTAAAAAATAATTTTATCACAATATGCACATGAAATGAAAGCTATTTTTATTTTGAACAACTTTCCTTCAAGACATTATGGTCAAAAATGTCGTTGAAAAAAATTAAACGCCAAAGTCGGTTCCCCTGAGCGCCACCTTAAGTGGGGTCAGGTTACCCTCCTACTTGAACTCGGAACATCGCTCAAACGATAGTATTGTAAGTTATAATCTACATATCCTCGTTATCTTTGGCTCACACAGTTCGTGGCTTTTAAGCCCGGTTCATAGTTGTCCGTAAGGGCTGTCCGTGTCCGAGTCCGTGTCCGTGTCCGTAAGGGTAGTTTGATTCAGAGTTGTCCGGATGTCTGTAAGAAATTGTCCGTGAGTGTCCGTAAGGGTTGTCCGGACGTCCGGAAGTTAAGTTGAATTCAGTTCAACTTTTGTCCGTGTCCGTAAGCAATTAGCCAATCAGATTGTAGCCTTTATAGTCACGTGTACGTACGTGTACAGTAAATTCCTCCGCGCATAGTAAAATAATGAGAAATTTGTCGTAATTTTCGCTCAACAGCTTGCTTTTTATGTGTGTAGAACGTTTTTATTGATTTTTCAAAACTTGCGTTCACACACTCGTCTGCTGCGCAGAAAAGGTGTTGGTGTTATTTTATATGCATACGCATTGTCCGTAGAGTGTCCGTAGCAGTATGAATTAATGCTGCTGACGGACACGGACACGGACAAATGTTACGGACAACCTTCCGGACACGGACACGGACTCGGACACGGACAACTACGGACACTTTCGCATTGCTATGAACTAGGCTTTTGTCAACCGTGCCTAGTCACTCACACAACTTATGTACAGTAATAATTATGATGATGATAGTCGATGAACTCTTTAGTCTCGAACATGCTACACCTACAACTGCAATATTTTGCATTGGTACATCTTGTTTTGAATAAAAGCTGGCCATGGAATTTCGCCAGCTCTATTATTACTTCACACGATGTAAATAGAACATACATGCCTAAGTTGCAGTCTACTTTTCAGCCACATCGGTTACCTATCAAATAAATCTCCCCGCACACACACACACACACGAACACACAGACACACACACACACATATAAGTTTCAGCATGCTGGCTGATATGTTCTGGCAGCTCAATGCACTGAAACTGAGCATGATTTACATGCGTTTTCAGTTTCAGTGCATTGACTGAAATTAGTATGCACGGCCGCTGAGGCGGCCGCGCAAAAATCTACAAAAAGTTTTGAAGGTTGAAACGTACGTACTTACACGTGAGGAAGTTGTTCACTAGGTGTTGAAACTGTAGGAAATTTAGTAGTGCCAAATGTGTGCGGGATTTGCGCAAACGCTGTCAAACTGCTGCAGGGATGCAAATGGTGTCTAATCCTTGCAAAAAACACGCGGCCCGGATCGGCCGTTCTAATTAGTGTGACGGTCCGGTCCGTCCTTTTCTACCCGTTGGTAGAAAAAAGTGTCAACGGTGTGTTAGCCCATTCATGATTGTTCAATACAGTTGCGGGCATGAGGTTGCTCCAAACAGGAAGGGTAAGGCTAAATGCCAAAAAAGGCTGTGCCTGCCTCAAATGCAAACTAGCTGCATTTTCATGTATGAGAAACGGAATAACATACCATCCCTTATTGTAGCTAAGCAGTTACCACGCCTCTTTCCAACAACAATATCAAAGCAGCATGACATTTACCTGGACGTGTGTAATAGCGGGGGTGGTTCAGTTGGTGAGGCAACAACTCCAGTGTGCGAAACCTTACGGGTGGATTTCACAAAGGTGGTTTAACTAAACCATGGTTTTACGTACGTTTTTATATGATTTGCACATAATTTCATTACAAAATCTCGCCTGATTCGTTACGAATTTCCTAGATTTTCTTAAACCATGGTTTTAGCTCAGTTGAAATTTCAGCAAAATAGAGACCTGCTGTGCTGCAGGTTTCAAATTTCAACTGCGCCAAAACCATGGTTTAAGAAAATCTAGGAAATTTGTAACGAATCAGGCGATATTTCGTAATGAAATTATGTGCAAATCATATAAAAACGTACGTAAAACCATGGTTTAGTTAAAACACCTTTGTGAAATCCACCCGTGTGTTCGAAAACTGTCTGAGCTGATTTTTTTATTTTTCTTTCAATTTTTTTCCGCTGCAATTTGTAAAGAGCATTCTGTTGCTAATTGCAGCTAATTAGCCTTAAAATAGCCATTAACGTATGCATTTAGCGATTTGGTAAAAACTGACGGCTGTAACCGCTCAACAGAGAAAATGCCACAACAGCAGAACAGCGGTAAAGAGTGGCAAAACCACCAAGCTACATTTTTGGACATATTTTACATAGACAATCCAACTAAAGTATCTGTAGTTAATTTTACATTAACTACAGATACTTTGGTGTTTGTTTGGTTGATGCCTTTTCAGAAACTGACTACATCCAGGTCAAAGTTGGAGCATTTATTGTTGGTGTGGATCAGCGCGAGACACTAGCAACTGAGTTCAGAATCTCATTAATCAACAGACACAGTTCTTGACTTTAGCATTATAATGTTTTTATAATACACAAATTATGTTCTTTGAGAGACTTTGAGTTTGTTTTTACGCAATTTGTTGGAAAATAAAAATGGTTTCTCCCTTTTGCATATACAGTTTACTGAAAAAACACTACTGTATCACTCTTTTGCACAATTTAGAGTAAAATAATTATTTGCCGGGATATTATTATTATTATAGTAAAATTATTAGTCCCCGGGCTACGCAGGTCAAAAATCAAAGTTCTCCAATTTTGCTTATTTTCACATATGTTACTCCCCCAAGGCCCCCGAACCTCAGATAAGAACAATTCAGCTTGAAGGTGCACTTTTGGTTCAGTGCGTTTGTCAGTGTATTTACATAGGCAAAAGTACGCAAAAAAGCCTAAAACTAGCCTTTAGTTGGACAGTTCTAACATAAACCACATCAAGCCATCCAAGCTAAAACTTGGCATAATAGCGGCTCACACGTATGCGCAAAATCGCATGATCCGGATTTTCAATATTTATTTTCAATTCTAAGATCGAGGATGAAATGTGAAAAAATGGCCGTTTTTTGGGCCCGCCAAATTTTAGTGATTTTACATTTGGCGTCACTGCTCAGCCATGGGTAAAAATTTAAAAAATGGATCATAGAGGTTGAGATATGACATTAGGCTATCGAATCATGTAAAAATTAGCTTCGTCAGTATTGACAAAATTTCGAGTAAAATTTTTGTAATCCCCTAGTAAAAAATTAGCAAACGCATTGGTTCTAGTTTATTACATCTGCGTTGCGCCTACCCTGGGGCTATATTTTGTGCAAATTTGAATCGAATCGAAGCATCTAAAATTTTCACTTATACAGGTAGCCCCCCCCCTTAAGCCAGAGACCTGCTTATAATCAAATTTTTTTATAAATACGTTAGGAATCAAACAATAAAATAGGTTTTACTAAATAGACCAATTATTCAGCTTTCATTTGACCTATTATATGATAAAATTGGTTGAAATTGTGAATAGTTATGGTCCATAATGTACACATAACTATCAAAATTTAACCCCTTAACCACGAAAACTTTTCGTGGTTAACTTTTGAATACAAAATCCACCCTATGGTTAACTTAACCATGGTTAAATTTTTATAATAAAGACGCGTCATGGTTAATTTAACCACGTAGTTAATTTAACCACGCTGGTATGATAAAGACGTTTCGTGGTTAATTTAACCACGGTATGATAAAGACAAGTTAAGTGGTTAAATTTTTTATGATAAAGACGATGTGGTTACGTTAGCCACACGCTTGATTTAAGGTAAAATGTTGTTTAACCTTATGATAAAGACGGTTTTGGTTAAATTAACCAAGTGATAAAGACGATGTGGTTAACTGAACCACGGTATAATAAAGACGAAAATTTAACCCGTGGCTAATTTAACCACGGCGTTAACCATGGTTAAATTAACCCTATGATAAAGACAACGTGGTTAATTTAACCACGCGTTAACCATATGATAAAGAGGCCCATTGCATTATGTATGTACGCAAATATTTAATTAAAGGGCTAGATTGGATTAATATTGATTTCGACGTTACTCCATACACTTAAATACCAATCGCCGCAGCCAACACAAGAGTCGCGATAGTCGCAAAAATAAACAACGCGACAAACCTACAGTTTTTATCACAATTGAAGTTTTTGACTGCGGCCAAACATTTACTACTACTGTACCATATTAAAATTGTGTATATACACATCGCTGTTACGTAATTACATAAATACTAATTTTTCTGCTAAATCGCGCCCATTTAAAATCGCATTGGTTTTATGAGTCTCGCTGAAACACTTCGCAATCCAAAATGCTTCGGCTATACAAAGTGGTTATATCGTCCCAGTGATACAGTATAAACAGCAATTTATCTCAGCTATGGCTGTGACTATAGCAGCTGTATTGGACAAAAGTCAGTCAAAATGCAGCTGTCGCCAGACTAGTCGCTAGTCTATCAGTTGGTGATTCATGAAAATGTAAAAATGTGAACCGGTCCTAAATTCGAAATGTGAATTAGTAGTTAGTAGTAGGAGAATACATAATTATTTCTCCCCTGTTTTAATTATTTCAGTGTGGCCAAAATCAACGTATTTCTTTCATCAGCGGCTGCAAGAACTTACACGGAAAAGGCGGACTATACTGTACGTCTCAAATGTGAAGTTGAACTTTATGTACTACATCTGAAAATTAACCCTTTCCTTCATTAATTTTTCAAAATTGCACTAAGCTCAAGCTGTGGCTGGGATTTGATCCGCCACCACAGTTTGGGCCTGCATCACAAGGACGGCTATCGGCCTGTACTGTCACATTTAGCCACTCGGCCACCAGCTTGTTTCACTCGGATACGTAAGGTATCCACGGTCAGGGCATGAATGTGTGAAACATCAGGCCAACAGATTT
>JASANF010000433.1:0-14762 GCA_030248245.1 Trissonchulus sp. WLG1_4
TCGACCCTGTTCTAGCATTTGGGGCGTAAACACTAGTCGCAGATTAGGTCGATTTTCGTTGTTTATACGCTCATTTAGTTGTGATCAGCTGCTGCCAAATTTTAGCTTATTGTGCGACTGTATATAAACTTGATTAGCTTTGTTAATTTTTCCATTCTTCTGAATTTCCAACTTTAAATCGTTCTGTCCAAACTTTTCCTCCTTTATTTGTACAGCCTCGCTGTTGCTTTTCTGTCTAAAATTGCCATGTGCCGTTTGGAAACATGATGCCGGCTTTGTGTCACAAAGCAGTCGCTTTCTCCATTGGCCAGCGACTCCAAGGTTATATATGGGAACGTTTCTGAGAGCCGATCCATTTTTTCGTCAAAAGAGGAGGCCCCAATTTAGAAAGAATAAAAGAAATGGAGGCGCCGGGCCGCCGGGATTCGAACCTGGGCCACCTGTTTCGAAGTGAAGCATGCTACCACTACACCATAGCCCCCGAGTCTCATAGGCCCTAATTCTCATTGGTCGTTCGCCGCTAGGCCGAATCACCGCTAGGCCGAAAATGTGTATGCAGAGCATACACACATTAAAGTATGTAAAACAGTACATATTACCCGTACAGTCCAAATACAGTACAGTTTGTACTGTAATACCATGCATACTGTATGTTGTTGATGGTAAAAGACTGTGCATTTTTGTGAAAATTGTACTCAATAAATTTGTATACATTTGTAGTTCTTTTCGGCCTAACGGCGGTTCGGCATTCCGGTGATTCGGCCTAGTGGCGATTCGGCCTAGCGATGACACGCCTTCTCATTTAGGTACAACAGGAACGTGAACGAACAGATTCCTTTTAACTTTATAGGGAGGAAATCTTAAAGAGTACATAAACTTATAGGTCGTAGCAAGAGTACATAATAGGAATCCTTATTAAGTACTCTTGGTCGTAGTTATAGGTTGCGTTTAGTTAGAAGGGTATTTATTTGGGCATCGTGCTCAGTTTTGCACTATGTTTGTATTGTTAACTGTTGAGTGACTTTTTATTGCTGTTCACCGTTGAAAGTAGTTATCTTGATTTTTAGCGGCATCTTGATTTTTAGCGGCTCTACTCGACGAAGTTTTTGATTGACTTTTCAGTAAGACTAAATAAGTACAGTATTAACATATAAATCAAGTTAATATACTTTCATTTGCTTTTATTAGATTCATTTAGTCTTATGCAATCATTTTCTTATGTTTCTTTGGATTTCGTTGTACTAATAGTATCTAATATTTGACAAATAATCAGTGTACTATTATAATAATAATTGTAGAGAATTGTTCATAACCCCAACATGTGACTGTTATGTGGATTGTTAATAGTTTATCATTATAGGTTATTTTTTTTTCTGACCTAATATTTAGTCACGCTTGGTTTAGTAACTGTTATTAATTGTTTTATTTGTTTGTTAATGTTTACGTCCGTTTTGGGACAATATAATATGCTGTTTCGGAAACACTAAATCTGTCATACTTGAAAAAAATTATGCAAAAAAAGTCATCAAAGTGATTGCACAGTAATGCAGTCATGCTTATTGCACTATTGGAAAAAAATCAATCAATTTGGCTGAGTGAGTCATCACTAAATGCTAAATTTTGATTGTTTAGCTCCATGATTATTTTTTTCTGGCAGAAACTACATTCGACTTCAGAATGTAGTCAATTATTTAAAGTTCGTTTTGAACCAGGTTGTGAGTTAGCATGCTAAATTGAAAGGTCGTAGGTACTGTGTCGCCCATAGTAACGGACGAAAGTCTCGCTTCTATTGGTCATTACCCAACTAGTACGTGTATGTGCCGTAATTTACGTAGTATTCTAGTTGCTGTGGTATTCAGGTCATATTTTAATGTGCCAGTGTGTTTTTGTTTCGTTCTGTTGTCGTCTGTTGTATTTCTTTCGTTTGAAAATTATCTCCGTTTGATGTTTGGTATTGTACTGCTGATTGTTGTGTCATATTTTGATAGTTAAATATTTTTTCATGGTCACATAATAGTTTGAAAAATCAACCCCAAATTCAAATAAACTGGATCAATTTTACACTCAGTATTCTTATTTGTTTTTTGTTAGCTGTTTAATAGCATTTCTTAAAAGTTCAGCCAAAATTTTGAAAAGTATTTTATTCTTTTTCAAAGTCAGTGTTTGTATATATTGTGAGTGAATATCTTTGTTTTTTGCGTTATTTTCACGTACCTATGTCGTTTAAATCTATTATATTTTGTTAGAATAGTGTATTCAAGCATGAGAATTATTTTTTTGACTACTGTGATTGAATACTGTTTGGAGTCAACTATTTTTCTTATGAAGTCTTTTCTGGCTTCAGCCATAGTGGTTTATGTTTTCAAGCGTTTTTATGATGGATTTTTCAGTTTTTTACGTTTTAATATAAATTCTATCATTGTAATTGCCAAATTTGAAAACATAGATCGAGTTAAGTCTTAGTTTTTGTGACTACTTATTTATGTTGTCACTATTTTGTGTGTCACAAAGGCGATTTTCGATTGATTCCTTTAATTGCGTATTTTATTGTGATACTGTGTTTAGCCGCCAAAATCCTAGTCGGTAGTTTAGAATAAACTTTTGGGACATGGTTGAGATGTATGCTGGTTCGTGTGTCTATAACTAATTAATCAAAATTCTTAAGCCAACATTAGTTATTTTAACATAATTGTCAGTTCCTATTGGTTTTGTGCAACGAGGTTTGTATTTGACATATAAAACAACTAAAAGCTACAGATGGAATCGGCTCTAATGGGGTTATTATCTAAACGGATATTTCTTTACCTTCGTTTCCTTCGGTGTACCGTGCCTGATATACTGTCTTTGCTTTTTTGTAATAACCCTCGCGTCCTGCCGTAGTGGCATGTATGTTTACAGTAGGCAGAATAAATACTAAGGTTGTTCCAACGCGTCCGAAGGCGAATTTTCGATGGCTCTTGTGAAGCATCGATAGAATCGTTTGGAGTAATTTTTATGCATAATAACTGGTCTTGTCCGCAACTTGCTTCATGCAAAAAGTGGCTCACTTGGCGATGTTGAACAAAATAGAATGTATACCCCACTTCAGAAACTCAGAAAGTGACTAAGAAATACAGAAGGAATCTAGCCCGGGCTGCTCGACTCTCAAGTCTACATTGTGAATGCTAATCAGTGCACCGTCCGTACTCCGTAGCCCCCAAGTCTTGTAGGCCTGTTACTCATTTACAATAGTGAACACACACGGACAGTATAGACAGCAGAGCTTTACGACTGGAATATCCGTGCAATCATTGATGCACTCGTTTTTACGAAAAGGAACCCTCTTGATTATGGAGGACAGTGTTCTAGTTTTAATTTTCAACATAGCTAAATAAAGGAAGCATTAATGGTCTAAGGAGTCATGACATTGCAGCCATTCCCTGACTGCATAACTCATGCAGACGCATACTGTATTTTTTTGCTTTCCTAAAGCCACTTCCATGATTTAATCCGGCCAAATCGACGTAAAGCTGATCACTCACGAATTCAGCTTAATCGATTCTCTGACTGCCTTGAAACGGCACATTCACCAACTTCTGGTGCTGTAATAGTGTAGATTAAATGTTGAAACTTGCTAAAGTTTGACCAAAAAATGCTAGACCCTGAGACAGAACGAAACACGTGAATTCATTTCGAAAAGAACGAATTGCAGGCATCAAGAAGAGTACAGCAAGTAGTCACAAAAATCACACCACCAATTTTCACTCAGGTTCAGCAATTTTTGGTCAGACTTTAGATTACCTCACGTCAGATGGCACAGCCAGCAGCTAGACTCAAACCTAGAGACATACAGACTGCACCAACTATAGAGACCGGATTCACAAAAGGTGTTTAGACTCGGTGCAAAACGTTCTTTATAAACGTTCTGGAATAATGAGAAGTTCTAGTGTATTTCATGCGATCACGTAAGTTTAAGCTAAACACGCTTTGTGTATCTCAGCCAAATTGTTGGAAAACTAAAAAACCTAAAAAAAACCATAACGATAAATATCTGAGTTAATTTACTTGTGAGAACAAGAAGCGGACGAAACATGTGCCATAAATAAGTTACATTGAAAATCACAGATATATAACAGGCAAAAGTCCGGGCAAGTTTCACAAAAGTGAGCAAATATCGTAATCCAAATTGAAACGTTTTTGAAAGTATTAGTGTATTGTATAGTTCCATTTTGTCTTGGCTGCCTTGCTCTTATCTTGGGGATGGCGGTATTGGAATAAATTGGCCGTCTGGGCTTAAATTAAAAACTAATGTGAAACCAGCCGGGGTTCATACTTACAACAACAACGTACAACATTTATCGAAAAAAAATGATCGTCGTTGAAAATGTTCGTCGTTGAAAATTTTGGATTGATCGAAACCTTTTCAACGACGAACATAACACTAAATTATAGAACAAATGTTCGTCGTTCAAAAAACAAATGTTCGTCGTTGAAAAACAAATGTTCGTCGTTGAAAAACAAATGTTCGTCGTTGAAAAACAAATATTCGTCGTTGAAATAGTTTTCAACGACGAACATTTGAACGGAGCTCGAGACATCCGTTGAAATGTTCGCCGTTGAAAATTTTTTCAACGACGAACATTTTCAACGACGAACATTTGTCCTATAATTTAGTGTTATGTTCCTCGTTGAAAATGTTTCGATCAATCCAAAATTTTTCAACGACGAACAATTTCAACGACGAACATTTTGTTTCGATAAATCGGGCCCAGAAGCGATCGCGAAATTTGCCTCAGAACTCGACAAAAATACTAAGCTCATTTCATACTCGCATGTTTTTTATCACAGTCCTTTTTACAAAATTCTAAAAAAAGGGGTTGGCCGAACTGCACTGTGCACTTGCACAATTTAGCATCAACAAAGACGGAAATAAATTCAGTTTCTCTGCAAAAATGAATCTATCTTGTCAATTTTTTACCGCAGCTAATCAAAATTTGTCATTGTGTTCTAAAGGACGAGTATGAACATTTTTTCTAAAAGCAATCCTCTTCAATGTTAACATCGACAACTTGGTTACACATCGCTTTAATGAACCAATAATAAATAGCTCTAGATTAGTGATGCTGATCAAATCGGCGAAACGGATCGCTGGTTAGCAGCAGGACCGAATCGGTTTCAGTTTCGTTCCGATCCGATCACCATCACAAAATAATAACAGTACATTATGATCAAGCTTGTTTTTCTAAAAACAAGGCTGACAACACAATACATAAATTGCTGCTCTTTTCAAACTTAAATCCGAAAAACCCGACAATACGATTCTGGTTTCAGCCGACCAATTAATAAGCATCAAACTACCAAACATGTCCAAAACCGATTCAGAAGTTCTACGCAAGCGTTCTGTTTTGCTCACAAGCACAATATGACTTCAGTTTTCAGCAATGGCAATAGCGGCCTACATAGTTTGTTTTGCGCCAGGACTGTTTTAAATGGTTTCATAACGTTACGATTGTCAATTGCGATTAAGTGAATATACACAAACAATGCTTCAACAATAATCACATAATATTATTCAGATGGTCATTTTATTACCTTGCCAATTTTATTGTTTCAATTAATCAAATATAATCGAAAAACGTTACTTTGCTTACATTTGAAAGCTTAAGATAGTAAGTAGGTATGTGTTTAACCAACTTTTAATCAGTATTCGTTCATCAAAAATATCAAACCAGAGCAAAATCATACTCCATCAACAAATGGTACCCACTACCAACAACAATAAAACACATAACACAATATGAACTGTACTGCAGTAAGTGCTCTCATCATTATGGCCAACGTCATGGTCAGCCAAAACTCGTCATATCCAGCACACACACACACGCACACACACATAAATAGCTGAACCTAATGACAAGAGCAACAGAATCAATATTATGATAAGTGGGTGCTACACTACTGGCTTATCAGCAACAGCGTTGGTAGTGGCTGGTGTTGATTCCGCAGCGGCGGCAGCAGTGTCCCCCCCGTTGTCAGCCGTGATGCTGAGCAGGGCGTTGACGGTGGCGTCCTTGTTCCCCCTCTTCTCCTCGAGCACACTCTTGATGGCCTCCTGATCCACCTGAGGGAACATGTCCTGCAATTCCTTCACGTCCGCCTCCGTCCAGAGGGGGCCTGCGGGCACCGGCTGCACTGAAACAACATTTAATAAGGCGGTAAGTTATTAGCTGTAGTTATTGTTGCGGTTTACAAAACGAACGATGATTCTCAAAAGACACTGAGTAAGTTGGACTAATAAACGATACATAACTTACAATTTTCTAATTACATACATACATATATATATATATATATATATATATATATATATATATATATATATATATATATATATATATATATATATATATATATATATATATATATATATATATATATGTATATATATATATATATACACACATATATATATATAATACAAATTATCAAAAGATGTATATACAGTAGCATTGAGCATGTTATATACCTTGGGCAGAGGGATACCCAGATTGAAAGGTTTGCACAACAGCAGTGGGGTGGGCCAGAGGAATGTATTGAACCGGAGGGGCGTCGACGGGCTGAAAACAAGTTTTACTATTATTAAGCTATTACTGCAATGACTTGCGGTCTGATGGCTATGTCACACAAGTTACAAGTTTAGTTGTCTCGCTCTGGTTTACTTGGCTTAACCAGTATTGAACTACTAAATCTTACTAGACAATTCTTTTGTTTCTAATAAATCGCTACAATATTGTTACCATTGCATATAAGAATATTGTAGAACTGGGCCAGAGTCCCCTAATCGTCCCAAATAGCAGCAGTTTTCGGTCATTTGACATAACATTTACAAAATACTGTTGCATTATAGGACATTAGAAGCGAAAACTTTCGCCCATCGATATCAATAGGAAAGCGTAGCATATACGCACCTACCTCATACTTATTCACTAATACTTGTAACACTAAGAGCAAGCAACCAATGCAGAAACGAAGAGACAAACTGCGCCGTTTATAAATGCTCCATACTTACGGAGAGCGCGAGAACAAGGTTGATCATGCCCTCCTTGGCCTCCCCCTGCTGGCCGGACAAACAGTACCAGTCGTCGATGGTCTCCCCGCTCAGCACGGACTCAGGCAGGATGATGTGTCCCCAGGCAATGCGCTCGTCGGCGGAGATGGCCCGCTAACAAACACACAAGCTGGTTAGGTTTGGAAAAATTATTTTTTTTACCATCCTCTCGACTGCAGAGTTGCTCGGAAACAACACAAGTCGATCCCAACCTGTCGGGCGGATCACCGTGGCAAAACAGCAGGCTTTAAATATATACAGTTACATGCAAACTAACAATTATGTATATAGTGCCTGGCTGTGGGGGGCCACTAAGTAATTCGAGAAATGAGAATCTATATACCTAGAGTAGAGACAGATCATTTTACAGGTACATAATAGCAAGCGTCAGTTCCTGTTGCAAAGGCAAAATCAACATATATTTTCCGTCAGAGCATACAGAAGAAGCTAACTGAAGTGAAAAGCAACGACTGCATTTCATAATGCTATGTATATATCATTACAATATGCAACGGGTACGGGGTGCGTGTAAAATACTAAACTTTTTTATACTGCACCTGTGTATGTACATATTATAACAGGGTTTGTATTCAACAAAAGAACTGACCTCATCAAATATTTCCAGAAATACCGAATCCACACCGTTAGGTAAGTAACTGAAATAAAAGCAATCGGCTAAAATAGCAGATTAAGTGCGTGTAAAATATGCGGAAGGGTTAGCAAAATCCATAATGGTCTAGCATATTAGGGATCGTCGGATTTCAGGTTCCGGTAATTTTGAAATATGAATATTTTCACTAAACAAAGTCACTTGAACAAACTGACACTACAAAGTTGAAGAACGGAAACACAAAATTCATAGATAGACAAGTAATCACGTGAATCGTGATACACATTAATTGCAGAGAACAAAAGTGTGTAACTTTTGTAAAAAAATTATATTTTTTGAAAAAACGGCCATAGGACGCATAGGATTTTGGACGAAAGTTGGTGAACTGGAAATTTATCGGAAACCTTTCCTGGCAAATTTGAATTTGCAAATTGGCTAAAACAACCATAAAAGTTTCGTTTTGATTTAAAAAACTCAAACCGGTAAGAAACTACCTCTCATATTAGACATACCTATGGCTACAATGTAAACGAATATACGCACACAGACTAAAAACTTTATAATATAGCTTCTCAATATCTCAAGTTGTCAAATACGGTACTCAGTCGGTAACCACAAGCGCACTCAGCTCTTTCCCATGCCCATCCTATGGATGATGGACCGTGTCTTACATACACGTATACCTACTGAATAGATACATGACGAAAGAAATAATAAACTTGACCTTAACAATTAACATGAGCAGTTTTTCTGTGAAAATTCCGCAATATTTTGCAAACTTAGGCTATATATTTTTTAATCTGAAAGGTATGTCCTAAAAATGTAATATGAAAGGTATGGCCTGAGAGGCACCACTGAAATGTTCACCCCGCTGCATGTTTAGCTTCAGGGTTGTTGGTATATTATGCAAAATTAACTAAAAACGAACCAATGGACAGTTCTGTTCCATCGAGGGTTTTTAGCTCCGTTGTGATCTGTAGGGGTTTCGAAAATAGCCGTGCCTACCCGAATACGACAGTATGGGTCCATGCGTACAAGACCGTAATTTTTTGCCAGTTTCGCCTGAAAAGAAATTATTGAAATTTAAACGAAATTATGTACAAAACTTCAATAGCAGTTTTTCTTACATTGAGTTTACTAAATGGTGTTATTAAAAATATTGACAGATTTAAATGTCCCAATGACAGTATATAGTATGTTACAGTTTTACTCCTTTATCACCCAAATAGTATTTATAGTTGGGGAGACGTAAACCAGTGGCGGATCCAGGGGGGGCCCACGCTTCCCCCCCTTTGGCTCTGGGCCCCCCCCTTTGCCAAAGAGGGCCCATAGAAAAAATTTGCGATACGTCTCCAATTGACCACATTTGGCCTAAAAATCAAAAATTTCCCCAATTTCCCCGATTTTTATAATAAGTGTTGCTTAGAATTGCTTTTTCAATGCAAATTTTATTTCAAAACTCCAAAAAAGCTCCAGCTTCGACAACTTTTTCAATTCAAATTCACCGTCAAAATTCGAAAAAGCTAAACCCTCTGCAGACTGTCGCTCTTATTAGTTTGCTAGATTGCGTGCGCGTCTCACCCCCCCCCCCCCTCGGCCCCTTCCATCGGTCGTCGATCATCATTCAGCCCCCCCATCGCGAAATCCTGGGTACGGTACTGCTATGCAATGTGTAAAATAACACATAAAACAACAATAACAACAATCGACACTACTAAAAAAATGGTAATTTTTTTCACGCTCGCTACCCCCCCCCGCCCCCGGTCGACACCCAAGGTGGCCCCCCCTTTGGAAATTCCTGGATCCGCTCCAGACGTAAACAGAGAAAATAATTCAGCATATTTATATACAGATGAAGAATAGGTCTTCAACGAATAGGAAAATTACATCCGTCACAAATCTCAATTCTCAATCAGACATTTTACATGGGGTGACCTCTATAAAGTAGAAACTGTAAATAAGCTTGGGCATCAATTGTTCAAACAGGCCTTTAGGACAAAAATACAAGAATCACGAGTCGCGACTGACTTGAACGACCGTGATAGCTAGTCGACCACGAGTATTGGGTGGCAGGAACGAAAAAGGGGTGCCTGTGGAGACCACTTGCTGTAGACCTGCCACTGGAACCACCCCACCGGCCGGTCCCATTCCGTCCACCATAGGCATGGGTAAGCGAAGAAAATCTGGCGCCAATTCCAGTGTAACCTGAAGCATTAATAAGCACAGGGTCACTTCAATGGTTACTAGACATATGCTGATTTCCAAGTGAGACTTATAGTGAAGTAGCGAGACGTACTTCACTTCACAGCTGAATTAGACTGCGAATACGTTCGCAAAGCACGTAAAGAGGTATAAAAATGATGCAAAACATAAATCATATAGAGGTAACATATGAACCATATAAACCTTACACTCTTTACAATCATGATAGTGAGGATAATGTCAGCGGGACACTGGCGCAAGCCAGACTGTTGCCGGCAGATCTGGGATACCTCTCACCCGTTTCGGCTCCCATCAGGAACTTCGTCACATTTCGTAGAAAGGGTAGAAAATTTTGCAAGGTATGAACCAAGAATATACCCAACACACAAAAATTCTCGAAGTTTTGTCCCAGCCTCAACCCAGTTCTGGGTAGAATGCTGCTATAATGCTAAATGTTATTTATATTACACACCTATACATTACACATTGCAATGTAATAGAGGCACAACACAAACATGGTTTATTATTATAAGTTTTCATATGCATACCTGTTTCCGCCGTTCTGTCGCAGTCGGCATCGTGAAGATGTCAATATGTATATATCTAATTAATAGATATAAACTATCCTAAGCAAAATGATAAATATAATAATTCGGGTTTGAGTATACCAAAAGAAAGATCGAGTTTTGCTTATTAACACAGTTATACTTATTAATCAAAATTGGTTCAAATTTTAAAATTTTAAAATTCTTTTCACCAACTTCATCAAATCACCGCAGGAACTTACCAACTTAATAATGTTTTAAACTAATTTCTCAGAAGCACCGGTGGCGCAGTGGATTAGCGTGTGGTTTCTACGTAATTTGTTGCGGCGAACCAGAGGTACCCAGTTCGATCCTGGGCCGGTGCATTTTCATTTTTTCCCTTTTTGATTTTCATAATAACAAAGATCGATCATCTTTGTGAATTCACGTGGTATGTGCAATCCATTTCCAGCCAATGGGATTGCTCAAAAACTATATAGATATGCAAATGAGTTTAAAAATTAGTATATAAGGGGGCAGAAAAATGAGAAGACTGTCAGTCTTGACTGACCAGCAAGCCGTTTAATTTGACGGCTTGCAATTTTTGTGAGCTGGGGCCTTCTAGGAGGAGGGTTCTCAGTTCAACCCCCAGGATTTCGGCTTTGGCCGTTGTCCTGCGGTAGGTGGCAGTTTTCAGCCAATTTATTGGTTGAGAGCTGCCTAAAGAGTGAGTCCCTTTAAAGGTGACTGCTGCCAGTTTTTGAAGCTGCAGCCTTCTCCTTTAAACGTGCCTGCTGCTTTCTACGGTTCACAGCGTAAGCTGTAGGAGCTAAGTCTTAGGTTGAATAGCGAGGTCCGCGCCTTTCAAGTTTTGACTGAGCGTGTGTTTGATCCAATGTCAAAATTCGAAATAGATGAAATTTAAAAAAATGAGCCGCTTCTGAATAGTGAGTAGCTACGTATTTTAGGACTTGCACTGAGCAGTCAAATCTGAATGGGCACTAATCTATCAAACTGTAACTCTCAGAAACGGCTCACTTTTAGCAAAACAATTTTGTGGTTATGTTTATGTAACGTCACCGCAGCCTCATGCCATACGCTGTTTGACAGTTCCGACAAGTGAACCAAAAACTTTAACGGTATCAAACGTTATGATTCCCAAAAATTCTTGCAATAAGGTCTGACTACACAGCCTGCACCGTGTGTCAATTGCTTACTTGCCTTCGGACTGAATTGGCTGAATTTAGGAAATAATAAATGAGCCAAATTCAGCTTGAATCAAATTGATCCGGTCCAACTAGTCTAAACTAGACGCACTAGACTTGTTAATAATAATAACAACAATTAATAATAATAACAATAATTAATTAATTGAGCATGAATTGTTTGAAGAAATTTACATTAAGGATGTAGATTTTTATGTTTAAATTACCAAAAAAAATTTGAGGTTGATTTGTGTAAAATTCTAAAAATTACATAAGCGTCATGGGCGTAGCCAGGGGGGCGTTCAGGGGGTCTGAACCCCCCTTTTGGTGGAACCTGAAGAAATTGTCAACAAGGGTCCCCCCTTTGGTTTTTGTGGCTCGGCCAGAAAAAATTTCCGATACGTCTCCAATTAACCAAATTTGGCCTAAAAATAGAAAAAATCTTGAAATTTTTTTCTGGGAGCTGCCCCCCCCCCAAACCCTGCAGCTCTGTGGCGTACCAGTCTTTGATATTATCTTTCATCAAAGCCTGTGCATGTCCACACGAGACCATTATCAATTTTTTGCCGGGCTGGGGTTGGTTTATATTTTACTTGGTGGGTCGGTTTATATTTTGGCCCCGGAAAACGGAATGTTTGGCCACGTCTGTGTGAAAACTCGTGCCAGGCCGCTGCCTAACGACGCTGTCGGGCTCGGCTGGCTCTCGGCCCGTTAGAGCGCGGGGCAAGACTATTTTATAAGCCCTAACTCTCTGTGGCGTACCCAGAAAAAATTTCGGGGGGGATTGACTTTTCTATATATAGTAATGGGTTAAAATGCACTTTTCAGCAATTTTAACACTTATAAGACGCCTTACAAACGCAAGATCACTAAAGTACAAAGATGCGGCAGCGGCGTCCCCCAGAAAAACATTGGTGATTTTTCCCATTTTTAGACCGCATTTGGTCAACTGGAGCCGTATCAAAAATTTTTTCCGACACAAAAAATAAAAGAAACGTCACCTCAGACAGTGTAATTACACCAGTAAGTGTATACAGCATAATATATTCGTGTGGACATGCAAATGCAGCAGAATGAACTGATGTATACATGCATAGGCTTTGATAAAAGATAATAACAAGGAATAGTGCATAGGCTTTGATAAAAGATAATAACAAGGAATAGTAAGCCACAGAGTCGCTGGGGTCAGAGGGCGACAGCCCCCAGAAAATTATTTTTAGGCCAAATTGGAGACCTATCAGAAAATTATTCCGGCCGGACAATAAAAACCAGTAGGGGGACCCTTGTGTAGAAAATCACTGGAAAAAGTTCCGGGGGGAGAATTCCCCCATCCAATCCCTGGATACGCCTTTGCTAATTCTTATTTTCAACATTTGAACGTGGACAGTTTAGTTATCAAACTAAAAAATGAATTAAACTTAAACAATGGTATTTCAGTTAGTATTTGGTCTCTAATTTTGTACAAATTCTGGCAAATCTCTCAAGAAAGGACGGGCCTTGTCTTGCCCCTGCCTTTATTTGTAAGTTGTAGGGGTTGCACATAGTTTAAGTTTTAGTTTTAGTCATATGGAAATTAAAATTATATATATATTAGGGAT
The DNA here is from genome assembly GCA_030248245.1 of Trissonchulus sp. WLG1_4. Lineage (NCBI taxonomy): Eukaryota > Metazoa > Nematoda > Enoplea > Enoplida > Ironidae > Trissonchulus > Trissonchulus sp. WLG1_4. The sequence goes on from JASANF010000433.1 coordinate 13,227, forward strand.
CGACCGGATCCAAAATTTCTGCCGGATCCGGATCCAGTGGATCCGGCCGGATCCGGATCCGGATCCGGATCCAGTAGTCTGAGGCACATACATAATTAAAAAAATTTCAAAAAAATTTCGGAAAAATTTTCAAAAAAAATTTCGTCTAACGTCACATATACACACCTTTTTTGGTTTGCATTTATGACTTATATTTTAGTGATTCAGCAAATCGCAACAAGCCCGTTTTGTCACGAAAAGTTGTTAAATGCTCTGTCGAATACTTTCACAATAGCACAGCCGACAGCAGTTGCCAGTTCGCCACTTTAAAGGAACCTGAACTTATATTCTATATCTTGCTTATATATATCTTGTATTCATGACTTTGAAATCTACTAAGTTGTCACTACGCTAAAGCAAACGAAACGACAAATGAGACAGTGGATTAAACAAACGGAAACTGCACAAGTATATAAAGTTGCAGGGGGCTGGGGGCGGCAGTCCTCAGAAAAAAATTGAGAAAATTTTTAGTTTGAGGCCAAATGTTGTCCATTGGACTACTGGAGACGCAGCAGAAACGTTTTTCAGTCGGGAAATAGAAACCAGCCAGAATTCTTTGGTTTTCAGTAGGAAATTTTCTGGAATGGGGTAATTATTTTCCCCCTTACCCGCTAGGATACGCAATTGATATTCAAATAGGTCAGCAAAGCAGTCAAAATGTCGAAACATCTATATATATCTAAAAATTGTAAAAAAAAGCTGTAGAAAAAGTAACAGTCTGGAAACAGGACCTAGTGAAAACAAAACTATAAAACTGTGAAACACTGAAACTACTAACATATTAGTAGCTTGAGTGAGTACACAAGGGTATATATATATATACAGCAGTTAAACATTTGAACTGTTTGATATATTGTAAGGGCATCTAACACGATTTTTAGAGAAATCAAAATGAAAAATCAAAAAACTGTAGAATTTTTAAAATTAGAAATGAACGAAAAAAAATTTCGGTGAAAAACCGAAAGGGAAAACCTTGAGGAACAATTAGTTGTCGCCCAAGGAGTGCAGAATTAATCTATATATTGGATCCGGATTCGGCAGGTTGAAATCCAAACTCTAAGCGCCCGATCGATCCCTAATATATATATATATATATATATATATATATATATATATATATATATATATATATATATATATATATATATATATATATATATATATATATATATATACATATATATATATATATATATATAGTAATTAAATATATATATACGACTATCTTCATTCATAATGTTAATCATCATTCTCCTCTCTGTTTGAAGAGCAGCATCTGCACGCGAATTATATGCGTAGCTGCAGCGGGCAGCAGGTATATATGACATATGCAGTGCAAATGCTGCAGAATTAATTTCATTAACGTGATCTAATGAAATTAATTCAGATAATCTTAATTCAGATAATCTTTGAATTTGTGAACGCAGACTAAATCACGCTAATGCAGGTAATTTAGTCTAATTAATTTAATTCAGATAATCTAATTTGTGAACAGCC
>JASANF010000434.1:0-39321 GCA_030248245.1 Trissonchulus sp. WLG1_4
TCAAAGACAACAAGGTGCATTTATGTGCCAAATTTTAACTTTTTTGAGCCAATTTTGAAAATTTCTCATGCAAAAAATATTTGCGTTATTTCACAAAAAATTACACAGACTCAATATAACACCGAAAAATTTTTAAAGTTTGTTCAACTAAAAATCGGATGTGTTTTCAGTCTTTTCAATTTCATTACATACACGTGTAAATGCATTCGTTGTGGCGATTTCTGAAAAAAAATACTCTTCTTGCTCAAAAGCTCAAAAATTTTAAAAATTTTTTCATGTGATACGGGCATCGATTAAAGGATTCACTTCTGAACAACTGTCTTTTTACGAGCCATGTTTATTTTTGCGCGCAATCATGGCCAAAAGGCATTAGGAGCGCCACCTTAAGGTTGAAATTCCGGCCGTCTCGGTCTCGGATGGGATGCAACTTTGTTGAAAAAAAAAAGGATGGAAAAGTCTTAAGTTTGCAAAAGACAACTTTTCATATCTCAAGTTAAACTTGACTAATCTCTTAAAAAGTTTGCGCGGCGTACATACGTCCACTAAGTTGGATACATACACCTGAAAATAAAACTCATTCGCTTTGCATATATTTCCGATATCTTTATAAAATTAAGTTTCAACAAAAATCCGCATTCAGTGGATTTTCTCCTAATCTAGGGTTAAGCGCTATTGCGCCAGCCCTGATATCAAGAGTACATAATAGCGTTTCACTTTATATTAAAGAAGAGTGAGAAACCCTTCCTCCTGCCTCTGTTCTAGCGCAGGCAGATGCGCTGGTCCTTTTCAGGCCACATCTTGCCGTTTTGTCCAACATGTGGCTGGCCAATCAGCGAGTAGATTCTCTGCGTAACACACAGTGTAATAAAACAGGGTTAACGAGCCCCCTGCTTGATACGAGTTTTAGCTAGTTTAGGTTGTAGCTGCAAGAAGTGAGCTACCTGGTCGAATTGAGTACCTAAGTTTAGTGTTCAACGTGGCGCAGAATGAAGCCACACTCTCGAGGGAATTACCCTTTGTCCTATCTCCCTAAACCCCCAAATTCTGTCCTCGGTACGTGCGAGAGCGCCTGAAAGTATGAATTGAACAACCGTTCTGCCCTTCAGTTTGTCCGTACGTCCGTTTATCAGTGTGTCCGTTGGTCCCGATGTTCGTAAAGAAGTTTGAATGACCTAAATTAACATATTTCATTGCAGTCTCATTTAGTTGTGGTCAAATCCACCTAAATTAAGGTACCAATGTACAAACCGAAATAAATGACTGATAACCGAATTTCGAGGTAGTTTTGTCATCTAGTTGCACAAACTCGATTCCAATGTTGGTTTTTTGTTTATTTTAGCACGTGATACTTTTGATTGTTTTCGGATTTGTTCCCCTGATTTCATTTTGCCTGCAAATCTGGGTCGGAATTTGCTATGACGAGGGACTAAATTCGAACTGCCATATCCCTGCCTTCATCACAGCAACGGTCAGTTTTGTTGGTTAGTAAAGTCTGCCCGTCAATTATTGACGATTTTGGTATGTAAAATTGGAATAAAACTTTTACCCATTATATATATATATATATTTATATATTTATATATATATATATATATTTTTATATATATATATATATATATATATATATATATATATATATATATATATACACACACACACACACACACACACATATATATATATATATATATATATATATATATATATATATATATATATATATATATATATATATATATATATATATATATATATATATATATATATATATATATATATATATATATATATATATATATATATATATATATAATCTAGGGGCCTTTTCATAAAATCAAGATTAAAAATATTAAAATTATTAAAAATATTAAAAGTGTGTAATCACGTTTTCATAAAATCAAGATTAAAAATATTAAAAATATTAAGAATAGAATTTGTAATATTTTTAATCCTGCCTATAGCTGATACGCGTTCAGCGTGCACGCATATAGCACTTACATGCATATAACGCATATAAGGTATACTCTAGTAGAACAGTCAGTTTTTTCGAAATTTCTGGTATTTTTTCAACATAACTTAGCGGAAAATTAATGAATTGCCTTGAAAATTTGGAAAGAAATATTCCACTATCTGTATTACCACCATTTTAAAAATTATGTAACTACATTACTGTTTTGTTGTTATATGATAACTAAACATGTTGCTTCTAAAAGGGGCAAATTCCATCCCGGAGACGCTCAAACTCAAAATGATAAAATTATATGTTATTTGGTTGGACATAAACTTAATTATATGGGTGTAACCAAAATTCACACGCGACATTAACTTTTTTTTCTATGAGCGTGCTCATCAGTTTACAAGCTACAAAGTTTAAGTAAGTCCGTTTAGTCTGATACATCATTCCTAGACAGCGGAACTGCGGAGAAAATGAGTCGATTTCGGTTCATCCATTAACAGGATGAGCCTTTAGGTTCTGTCAATAGTACGTAGTTAAAAAGAATGTAAGAATAGGAAATAAGCTCCGTTTTGGACAAAATATTTTATCTCACAAAATATTTGCACCTCTTTCAGCACCAAGGAATGGGGCTTGTCCCAGAGTTTCACAGTCTTTTGGGGGGTCGGGGCTTTGCCTACCAAAAACCCACTATGCGCATGTGGTTATGAGCTACCTACACCGTTCATCACGAGTTTTGCTGAGCAGCAGATTTTTTAATTGGTTTACCAATTTACTCATGCCCAGTGGGTTTTAGTGCATATTGCCTACTGGGAACCCCTTTTGCATACAGCTTCTGCTTGTTAAAATTACACAAAATAACATTAATAAAAACTGCTCCCTCCGTACTTTTATAGTGACATTAACGCAAGTTCAGCTTTTGAACATTTCAGACAAGCAGAGCGTTTTCAATTCTTTTAAACGCATTTTTAAGGGTCACTGGAAAAAAGTTATTAAAAAAATTGAAAGTTTGATTCGATTAAAAATTCTTGAACGAACAATTGAAATTTATGAATGAAATTAAATTTTAAGTTTTAGCCATAAATAAAATAAGTCATAAATAAAATAAAATACAAATAAAACATAAATAGTCATAAAGTCTCCCGTTTTAGATTTTGAATGTACAGCACCGGCTCTGATATAAAAGTGTAGTTTTCGGTAGACCAGTCGAAATAATATTTTGCACAAATTTTTTTTTTAACTGACCGTCAAAAGCGTTAGGTATTTAGGTTACTTACTTTTTTAGTTAATTCATTGGATTATAATCATGAACCAACTTTTTTGCGAAAACCATTCGTTTACACAGTCACTATACATATTAAACAGGGGCTCATAGAGAACTATCAATCAGTAACTTTGTTCCAATAATTTAAAATTTAATTTCATTAAATTATAATTTTTGCGCAAGAATGTTTTGATGACTAAAACAGACTGCTTTCTTAAAAAATATTTTTAGTCAGCCACCCTTGACAAAATTCTAGTTGGAAAGTCACCAAAAGCCAAGCCGGATATTCTATAGCTGTCAAAGCTTTATAACCAATATACGTACTTTAAGTAGTGAAGCCGGAGTCAGCTTCATGATGCCAAAGTGGCATCAAACGACGCTGATGCTGGCTTCATACCAACTTGATTTAGATTTGTACTGTAACTCGTGTATGCAACGTAATGTATATATATATGTAATGTAATGTATGTAACTATGCACGCTAATGTTAATGTTAAATCTGTTTAGTCCAGTGGTAGATTTATTTTAACTGGTTTAGTCCGTGTAACCCGATTTGCCATTCCTTAACCTTGGACTAAAATAAGTCCAGTCCGTTTAATCTGGTAAAGATATAGGCCCTAAGTTTACAAACAGATTGATAATCCAGACTGTTTTTCTTGAAAGTGTATCGGATTTGAAGGCCACATTTCACGACTTTGTGGCTTGATTGCAAACAAAATGCTATGGCAATTCTGCTGAAACTTGGTCGAAACAAACTTGTCATTTGAGGTTCTTGTAATATGCAAAGCTCAAAATATGTCTTTCTGTTGAACAAGACTCACAGAAAGGCAAAGCCTTCGCGAATCATTATACTACTCCTCTAATTCATTACTAAAGTAAAGCAAAATAAGTTTTTGGCAGTAGCATTCATTAAGTACCAACCATACACTTTTAAGTACATTAACCAGGGCAAGGGTACATTAAGTACAAGGGCAAGCAACATTAGATCCAAGCTGCAAAGGCGGCAAAGTTTTTATAATGTTTCTTAAAAATGTGCAAACCCACAGAAATTATGCGTTTTTCACCCAAATTGTGGCGAAAAAAATGGTTTTGGCCAAACCTTTGAACAATCGTTGATTGTTTCGCTAAAACACGGCAATTTTTCGACGGATTTTGTACAAGAGCTGTCAACATGTTGGTGTAAGTCTCCCTCCCCAGAATAGACCCATGTGTTAACGTATGATTGTTTTAATATTGTCTTATACCGTTTTATAATATTAAAAATTGTAAAAGTTGCTAACATATGCATCCATTGCTAATGTATGCATATGTAGCCGCATACTATTATTAATAAAATTATCAAGCTAATCAAAGCCGCATATTGATCTAATTCTACTTTAATAGTTTTAATCTTCGATTTCGCACGCGTATTAACAATTTATAGGTTTTGCACGTAATTTTTAATCTGCGAAGATTAAAAATATTAAAATCACGAAAACGTGCTTGGAAATCAGTGACAGAAAATATTAAAAATTTTAATGTCGTTTTCATAAAATCAGAATTAAAACATGTCAAGCTGAGTGCGAGCCAGCGCGTATGTTTAAGCACATGTTTAATCTATTTTACGAAAACGATTTTGGATTAAAATTTCACGCTGCAAACAAACTATGAATTTTTAATATTTTTAATCTTCAAAGCTGCAACTGAATTTTAATGTCGTTTTCATAAAAAGATTTATTTTAATCTTCGATTTTTAATCTTTTTATGAATAGGCCCTAGGAAAAAATGAAAAAAAATCCTGTCTTGAGTAGAACTCCTGTCTCGAATACAGCACCTGCTTGAGTAGAACTCCTGTCTGGATTAAAGGCCCTGTCTTAGTGGGCACGGAAAAATGAAATCCCTACTTGAATTGAACCCCTTGGGGTTATATTCTTCGATAGTATATTTGACAGGGGACAGCCCATAAAAAAGAGAACTGGTTAAAATTTTCAACTTTCACTGTTTTTTTTTCATTTCTGTCGCAACACCAAGTGGTTGCGGAAGGGGCCAGTGAGATTTCTGTGAGAACAAGAAACTTAGTGTGTGTTGTATGACTGCATGCATGACTGTGAGAGTTAGTGCTCAGGCATCTATGCGTTTTTGAGCCGTAAATTCGGGCATACTAAACTATTTACGGAACAAGTTGCAAGGTCACACCTAATGCACAAAAAAATGGAATGTATCAATGAATGTTAGGTCCAACAAAGTTTTTGGTGTAGTGGTTTCGCCCTTCTGTCGTTTTCCAACGATAGCTGTTTTTATTCTTTTGCAAATCGTTACTCCTTTTTACAACTTCCGGCTCAGAGTTTATAGACTGCAGCTGACTCACTTTCAACAGTTTCCGAAAATGTCAGAATTTGAACTGACAATCAGGAACTGAGTATTATGTCACTGGGTTTATGCATTCTCAAATATTTCAGTTATTGCTGTAGCATTGTACTGGTTTTCGACATTTTGCTGCAGGACGCGCTACATTTTACCGAAACGGTAAAATAATACTAACTGTCATTCTGTGAACATTTAACGCCCGTCAACAAAAGTGCGTGTTTTTCTTATTTTTCAGGTCTTTCTTCTGTTCTCCAGCGTCTTTAGTTTACTGGACGGACTTATGACCATGAAACGATGGGATTAACGTATCATTGAATGTTGCCTTTTGCTTTACTTAAAACAAACTCTGCTATCAACAAATGCAATCGTCTAAACTCGTTTTAACGCTCTATTTACACTTGTTAGACATACTTCACAGCAGCACGTTACCTGGCTCAGGTTGGAGATTTTACCTGTATGAATGGCATCTATAGAGTGCCTGAATTTCAGATTGCAGATCAGTAATTCGGTTGTTTGAGTTAGCTACCCCGCAGCCGAGGAAAATCCGCCCCCTGGACAAAATTTCCTAGAAAAATCCGACCCCCGGACAAATTTTCCTAGAAAAATTTGTCCCCCTTTCAAAAAATCCCCCCTCTAAATTGCCTTTTTTACGATTTTTGGATGGTTTTCATTGTGTACTTTATAATAATTATGCTATCATCTTACAGTTACAAATGCATTAGGCTACAGTTAGTAAAGTTTGAATTATGTTTTACTAAATTTGGTGTGGTTTCGAACACATTTAGGAAAATGCTAACAATTTTTTTTCGTTTCATTTTTACAATTATATATTTTTGTGTACATTTTCAGCAACATTTGGTTAGAGCGCTGTAGCTATGTAAATTTTTTCAAAAATTTGTTTCAGCAAATGCAATTTCTTATATTTCTTAATTTTTACATGTAGTTTCACATTTCTATGTATAATTTTTAATTAGCTTAGGGGGGGTGCCTGCTGTGTGAGGTCGGGGGTACCAAATCCCCTGAGGTGGGGCGGGGGGGGTGCATGCGACACATGTGCAACGACCGGAAGGCAGGTGCTTGCTACGTATGTACGCGATTTTTTGAAAATTAATATTAAAAGTATTTTTAATAACGATTTTTAATATTAATATTAATTATTAAAATAACCGTAGTCGAATCTCCTAAGGGGGGACAAATTTTGTCGCGGGGAACGGATTTTTCTAGGAAATTTCGTGAAGGGGCGGATTTTTCTGGGGCGTGCATTTTTCTGTGACACCGGTGGTGTATCTTTTGCATTCTTGCAATAGTATCTGCACAATATTTGGGAAAACAGCGGATGTATCTACCCTTCTAGCCTAGTGTTAAATGACGCTGGAACTTCAACCTTCATAAATGGACGCAGAAATCTGACATTTCGAATGCAGTATAGCCGCGGCTCCTAAAAGTCAAAAGTCAAAGAAGTGACGCTTTAGGCAGTTTGATTTCCAGTATATAGCCTAATTAGCATAAATACAATCGGGTGTCTAAGAAGGGCACTACAAACCAAAATGCGTAGAAAGCGAAAACTTTGTTAGCTGATCGCACATTACAGCACATATCAAATAGTAATAATAATAATAATATAACATAATAATAGACTTTTTATAGTTGCAGGTACATATTTGAGTTATGTAGTGTAATGCTGTAAATTAATAATTTTGTCAATCTCGTGTGAAGGTGTGTAAACTAAAGTTTGAGCAACAAATGCTGGACCCTGAGACAAAAAGAAGCACGTGATTTTGTTTTGTTTGTGACATGTTTTGATTTCAAGGAGGGGTACCCCCCTCGTTTTAGCACACTACCTGCACAAAATCGGTGGTGTCTTAACTTTAGAGGGGGGTACGCCCCCTTCGATTCAGTACGCTACCAGCTCACCACAGAGTTCAAGCTGGTGGTCTGCTGAAACAAGGGAGGGAGTACCCTCCCCTGAAATCAAGATATTTTCTGGTCCCCCTCTAGAATCAAGACATAATAAAGTGTCCTACCCATGTCACAAGACATAATAAAGTGTCCTACCCATGTCAAAAAGGCTAAAATAGGAAAAAGGTTTATAAAACAGGGTGTGTTAGTTAAGCATGCAAACTAAGTGATAACTTATACTGTTGATTAGAGTGCATTGCGACTTCTCCCATACCTAGCCCAAAACTGGCGGCTCAACAGTAGAGCAGTGTTGGGATAAGAATTTATTTAGGGGTAGTTTTGTAAATAAAAACAAAAAGAAAAAATATTGAGTTTTAGATATTTAGTGGAGAAAAAGTGATAGAATTGGTGTCACCGCCGATCGCCTAAATTTAACCGTGGTTAAGTTAACCACGGGTCGTCTTTAGTATAATATGGTTAAGTTAACCGCGCGTGGTTATGTTGTAAATGAGAAATAGGGCCTATGAGACTCCTCGGGGGCTGTGGTGTAGTGGTTAGCATGCTTGTCTTCGAAGCAGGCGGCCCGGGTTCGATTCCCGGCGCCTCCATTTCTTTCATTCTTTCTAAATTGGGGCATCCTCTTTCTTTCAACATAGTGGCGACCGTGACATAGGACGGAGAGGATAGGGCCGGGTCCGCAGGACAGACCTATCCCCGAACAATCTTCGGAGGTGGGTTAGGAGCCCCATGCCCTGGGTTGATGTTGGCACTTCAACCCTTAGAGTACTCGTGCTGTGTGCAGTATAAATGTGTACATGTAGGCGGGTCACAGTCGGTTGCTGGTCGATTTGAACGGCACGGGTTGGATCGTGGATTATTCACGATTGTTGTGATTAATCACGAGAGGCGGGTTAGGTTGGGTCAAAAAGTTTTATCCACATCCACCATGTTATCGTTACGTTTTGTTTGCCATTCGATTATCTAGTGAATGACTGTTTGTGACTTGAGCCATGGCAAACAACCGAAAGGTGTCAGAGTCCGGCTGTCTAGAGAGAGAGAAACTGCCTGGGCATTAAAGGGTCAAGTTTTGAACAAAAATTGAAAATCAGCGTCAGCCATTACCATCAGCTTTTAAAAAGGGGGCTACCTATTATAAGTGAAAACGTTAGGTTCTCTGATTTGCTTGTAGCTCCTGTAGCTCATTGTTTCACACTTTGCCAACGATGGGCACCTCAAATCACGTATCGAAAATTTGGATTGAATGATTTTGTGCATACTACCATTACACGAACAGCGGTTACTAAGAGTAATGGGTTCGTATTAGGGTCGATTCATACTTACAGCCGTATGTTGTTCAGCCTGCAGAATGACGTCACTAGCAGCCTAGTGCAGTGGATCAGCCAGCGCATGTGACGTCATTATTTCGTCATTTTGTCGGCTGAACGGACATACGGCTGTAAGTATGAATCGAGCCTTAGGCGACCCTCTTCTAGATTTATAGAAATTCTGTTCACATGCGTTCGTATTAAAAAACCCATCAAAATTTTCTGTCACATGGCGGTTTTTGAAAAAATGTTAGCGAGAAAGTTTCGAGAATTCGAAAGAAGTTGACAAAAATAAAAACTGCGTAAAATTTCCATTAAGATGATGTAAAAATTATTATAAAATCTCCCTGCCTGTTCTAGAACCCGGGGGGTAAAGTACGATGTTAATTTCTTCTTTGGTCTCCGCTGTTTTTTCAATTTTGACCAACCACTTTAATAAAAATTGCTATACTTTTCCAAATACTGAACCAATCGGCTTGAGACTCATTGTCACTCTCATGTGATCACGTGCATTCATCAGCCAATTCAATTTTGGCCAGAAAGCTACACCCACACAGATAATCCAATCAAAACAAGTCAGAAGTGTTCTTAATACGAAACTGTTCGTATTTGGGCGCTTTCCCCTATTTCAAATCTAAAATCGAAGGCAAAATGTGAAAAAAACGGCCGCTTGATCAGGGTATGATAAAGACAAAAATTTGCCCCGTGGTTATGTTGACCATCGCGTTAACCACCGCGTTAAATTAACCTGGTGATAAAGACAACATGGTTACATTAACCACGTGTTAACGATATGGTAAAAATGCCCCATGTCATGCAGAGATCAGCAGGGCCCGATTTATCGAAGCAAAATGTTCGTCATCAGAAATGTTCACCATCGAAAATGTTCGTCATCGAAAATTTTGGATTGATCGAAACATTTTCGATGACGAACATTTGCTTTTTCGATGACGAACATTTGCTTTTTCAACGGCGAGTTCGTCATCGAAAAAGCAAATGTTCGTCATCAAAAATGTTCGTCATCGAAAAGTTCGTCATCAAAAATGTCATCAAATACTATTACCTAAGACTACCTAATACTACAAAAATTGAGGTGCAATAAAGTATTGAATTTAGTGGTTCTGTCTGGTCCTGGTGTCAATAGATAGTGGCAAACTCTCAAAGTTTAATATTATTTTGTTTCAACTTTCTCGCAACATTAAACAAAGTTTTAAAAAACTTTACGTAAATCATTTTGACGAAAGAGAACTAATTTGACAGTTCAGAAACGCTGGTCATGATTTCACACAGCTCGGTTCATATACTCGCCCTTGTCCTTGTCCCTATCATTTTGTCCTTGAGCAATTCCAAGATTTCCTGGCCAAATAAACCGATTTTTGGCATGAAGATATTCGACGTCACTTCCAGACCGAATACAAAAGTTAGCTAAAACTCTTCCGTTAATTCTTCACAGCAGCTGACCGAAATTTGCCCTAGTCCTTGTCCCTCTGTGAAGGACTAGTATGATGAACCGGTCTTGACAATGAACTGTACCTACGCCCGAACCAAATGTTTGAAACGGCCAGCCAATTCTCTTTGCAGATATGGTCACAGATATCAGTTATTCCAGTTAACAGTTATTAGGGTCGATTCATACTTCAATAGGGCATACGGACAAACCCTGTATATATAATTTGTTTTTTCAATTTTAGCTTTTTAAGGCAAACGCGCATACCTTGGGACTAAGGTGCGATTCATATTTTTGAGCATTGAAATAGTGCGGTTTAGTATATATAGATGAACGGACATATGGCTGACGGGCAAAGTGGCAGACGGTTGTACGGGCGGAGGTATGAATTGATCAGCCGTTCTGCCGTTCAGTTGGTCCCAATGTCCATACGGCAGTACCGTTATTTTAATAATAATATTAAAAATTGTGATTAAAAATACTTTTAGTTTCAATTATTTTATTAATATTAATATTAAAAGTAAATGTGCTGCGCTACTTATATTAACATTTAATTAATAATAAATAAGGTTGGCTATTTATATTGATATTAAAATTACTGCCAGCTGCTTATGTACTTAAAGATGTTCGCAGTTGAAATTTTTAACAGAGGTACCGAGCTCCGTTGAAGTGTTCGTCATAGAAAAAATTTTTGATGACGAGCTTTTGTCATTTAGAACATAATGGATGGATTTCACAAAGGTGGTTTTACTAAACCATTGGTTTTACGTACGTTTTGCATGATTAGCACATAATTTCATTACGAAATATCGCCTGATTCGTTACGAATTTCCCAGATTTTCTTAAACCATTGGTTTAGCTCAGCTGAAATATCAGCAAAACAGAGACCTGCTGCGCTGCAGGTTTGAAATTTCAACTGAGATAAACCAATGGTTTAAGAAAATCTACGAAATTCGTAACGAATCAGACGATATTTCGTAATGAAATTATGTGCAAATCATGCAAAACGTACGTAAAACCAATGGTTTAGTAGCTTTGTGAAATCAATCGTCATCGAAAAATTTCTCGATGACGAACATTTTTAATGACGAACTTTCGATGACGAACATTTGTCTTTTGATAAATCACTGTTGGAAAAACAAATGTTCATCATCGAAAATGTTTCGATCAATCCAAAATTTTTGATGACTAACATTTTCGATGACGAACATTTGTGTTTTCAATAACGAACATGTATTTTCGATGACGAACATTTGGTTTTTCGATGACAAACATTTTTCATGACGAACATTTTCGATGACCAACATTTTCGATGACGAACTTTTGATGACGAACATTTTCGATGACGAACATTTTGTTTCGATAAATCGGGCCCTGAACAAACTTTTCCAAACACTTTTCCAGAAGTCCATTATGTGAGCTTACGTACTTGCAGATATCTTGTTAGCGGTAATAAGAAATGCTTCATCTCAATCCGCGAAAAAAATAACTTTACCGTTAAGTATATGAATCAGTGATTTAAAGTTGTGAACTGCTAAGCCTACATAAGTTAGAGAAGCGGATAATTTCATTATTAAAGACATTGTAGCAACACATGCCGGAAATATTACTATTTATCTCAGGGTAATAAATGGCTTTGAAATGAAAGTTTCTCCGCTTATCGAATAAGTCCCTTTCAAAATTATTATTTTTAATATTACATAATATACATGTCCAGCACGTCTGCTACATTACATGGTAAGGAGTTAACAAGATTAAGTTCTAGACTACTTACTGTCTGTCTAAAGCGGTAAAATACTTAGGATGAGCTTCTAAAAGAGTTGGTACATACAAGACTTTATTAACGAAAACATGCAATTCGCGTGATCTCGTTAGTGGACTTGGTATACTTGTTGAGAATCAGAATATGACCTCCGTAGGGCAAACTGTTTTCCGCACACTATTCGCGCAATCTTCAGCTAAATTAAATGTAATTTCATACTGACAGCATAAAGTCTCTGTACTGTACATGTGTGATTTTTTAATTTTTTAAGTTTTCACGGCTAAGTGAATACCTATACGGCTGTAAGCATGAATCGATACTAAATGGTAGTCGAGTCCACGATAAAAGAATTCGTCATCAAAAGTGTGTTTTTGTGTTTTTTTTCATCGTATGAATAATAATAATCCAAGGCAGAAGTTTGAAGCTATTTTATAAAAAAAACTAATTGACTTTGGTTTGGTTTCAATTGAGACAAAATGTGGATTTGTGCACGTTACTGTTGTTTTGTCTCTGTGCGATCACATCACATGGACAGTACATATTTATCTACTCGTTGTTCCAAATTTCGTTGGCGTGTTCTATGCAAATGGCCTGTTTTCTTGCATTTGTATACAAAATGAAAGCCGACAAAAATGGATAAATTGGCCAAATTGGCCGTTATATTCAAAGCTCTAATACTGGTAAGCATGTCAGGAGGAAACCACAACCATTTCGTAGCGTTGCACTACATAGTTTCACTAATTGTTAGTATTGGCTTAAAATAAATGGCCAAATGTAATTCGAACATAAAGTGAAAAATGCTATTTTTTATGCAAGTCAAGTCATACGCACTCAGTATTACCAACTAGCCACTAGCTAAGTTTAGACTATGTAGTTTGACCACCAAATGACATCAAACTTGAAACTTTTGCCAGATTTTGAAGTGGCTACGTTTGGCCTTTTAGCTGTTTGTTTTGCTGGCCGCTTGCTGGTCAGGATCGGGCGTCGGGGGTTACAAAATGTCAGAGGTCAGAGAACAAGTGGACACAGACCTCGAGTTGTGGGCCTCCAGTTCAGATGAACGCAACGACGGCCATTTATTTGTTTTCGCCATTGAATGCCTTGGACTGATCGTTTTCCTTGTAATGCTCATCTACGTGATTATATCTGAGCTGAGATACCCCAAAAGATCGTCAAAAATGGTAGGTTCCTATTTCAGTCAGTGTAGCAATGTCAGTCGCTCTTGTAAAATCTTACAATTGTACATAGCAATTATATTTTAACTTTTTTAAAATTTCCAATTGTTACAAATGCTAGACTTGTACTTGAGTAACAGGGCCCCAGTACAGTAACAGACGTAAGTCAAAAGGACGTTTTGAATAAAGCCCCCGGGTGCTTTATTCAAGGCGGAGGTTTTATAATTTCGTGAGTTGCTTGACGGGGCCTTTATTGGGGACAGGGGCTTTATTCAAGACAAAGGCTTTGTTCGAGGTAATACGGTAGGCCCGGCCCGCGCATATCTACCGGCCTCAGGCCTAGTGGCGGGTGGATCTTAGTGCTGTTTTAGTATACTATAACTAATACTAAAACTAGTTTTAGTATGTGATACTAAAACTAAATAAAATTGGCTATACTATAACTATAACTAAAACTAAACTAAATTCAGGCCATTATACTATAACTGTATCGAAACTAAACTAATTTCAGAGCGGTATAATATAAATAAAAAAAACTAAATTTGGGCTTATACCAAAACTAGTTTTAGTACACAAAACTAGTTTTAGTAAGCCTGTTATACCATAACTAGTTTTGGTATGCCCGCTTATTGGATAAATAATACAGATTTTTACCTTAACGGTCCATGGCCCATGCTGCACACTTCTTTGTGCTGCCGTTGTGAGGCGGCCAAAATTAGTTACATAATTTAACATTTTCTTTTAGATTTTCAAAACATAAATGGTTTTTTAACTTATTCGTGTGCTATGTTTATTTTTTCCATTTTGCATAATTAACCTGTTATTTTTAATAGCACTGTACGATTTAAAATTTGTGCTCAAAACTGCCATTCTGAAACCCTCAGATTAAATTTAGTAAACTGTAACTGAATAATTTTACCGTCCAGTATTTAGAGCAGGCAATTTAACTCACAGCCACTATCTATAAATTTCGCAAATACCAGTGTGGACATTTCTTTACCGGATTAAGGAGTAAATTTTAATCCAAACAGTTTAAAATCATGTAATGCATTTGAATGTCATAACTAAATCACCGAATTATAAGTCTTAACTATTGGCGCACTGCTTTTTGACTCAGACTAAACGGACGTACATAACTACACACGCCAATGAGTTTATGAGTTTAATTGTTTTAGTGCAGTGGTAGTTTAGGAAAGGACTTGGACAGTATGTACTTTAGTCTTTGACTTATTTTTACAGTTTAGTCTGATGAGCCAGTCCTCAACCCCGGCTCAAATTTAGTCCATTTAGCCCGCTGAAGGAATAGGCCTTTGATTAAAAGTGAAAGTTTAACTTTTAACTTTTAATTTAACTTCAATTTAATAGTTAAAAAATTAAAGCTAGATTAAAGTAGGATGCAATACTAAAATCGAAAGAAACGCTCGCCGTCAAAATGCCTTTATACTAAAACTCCATACTAAAACTATACTATAACTAAAACTAAAACTCATGCGAAAAGCCAATACTATAACTATAACTAAAACTAAACTATATTTTAGCCGCTATACTATAACTGTATCAAAACGAAACTAATTAGGGGGTTCTATACTATAACTGTATCTAAACTAAACTAAAGTTTCTATACTAAAACAACACACTGGATCTGTGTGCGGAATAAGCCACGCGTCGCGTAGTACTAATTAGTATAGGTAACTAATACGCGTTTTGTTGTATAACATTTACCGGAACCCAACCAAATACGATTTAGTGAGAGAGAATTTGTGAATTTGCCTGTGCCAGCTATATTTAGTCTTTATTCCTTATCTATTTCTGTTATTTTACGTGTAGCGTACTGGGTTACACGTCAATAGCAGCTGGTAGACTTCGTAGGTCAGGTCCCTAAGTTTTGCCCAGTAACTACAAAGATTAGGCAACACGAGACAATGCAGCAGCGTCTGTTTATTGAACAAAACACAAAACAGTATTGTTTATCAACAGACAATAAACGGCAAACCCGGCAAATAACTTAAAAACGTCAGGGGGGAGGAGTTTTGAAGAGCTAAATGACTGAGTCTAAAGTGGGACCGCTAGCTCTCAGCAGGATGGTAGCAAGACTGAGTGACAAAACATATAACCCAGTCTTATATACTGTCTTGTACATGTCGTAGCTAGCTTATTAATAGTAGTTTGGCATTTCTAAATGTCAAGATGTCTGCTATAAAAATGTCAACTTGGCAGCTATGAAAATGTCAGTTTGGTAGCAAGAAATAGAAGTCAATACGTAAGCTAAGATAATTAGCTAATATCTACGTATATTTAGCTTCTGCTACACCTCACCCCTTATTTTTTTTGAAACGTCTTCGTTTCGATAGAACAAATAATTTATGAACAATCATGAGTGTCACTTATTAGTGTGAACTGAGTTTATTTAATATTGAGGTTTCTGCCGCATAGTGTTTGTCGTGTATTGTGTATTTGTTTTAAAGCACAAGCAAAAGCCAGCTAATCATTCGTAATGTCGTTATGACGTAGTCCAATAATCAAAATTGAGCAGTCCAGGTCGTATCCAAAATAGCAATTCATTTGTTAAGTCATATAATCGTTAATCAAAAAGGGTTTATTAAAGGGTGTAGTCCGGGCCAATAAATTCAAGATCCACTACTACAGTTAAGGGAAACGGGGATGAAAGCACAGGGTGCCCTGAACCGGTGCTAAGGGAATTAAAACTCCGTTAGGCTGTCGCAATACCGGAATCATTGCAATTTGGGTATCAGTCGGCCAGGTTGGTATCACTTGATATTGCGCTTCTGCATTCACCGGTTGCATTGGTGGTGCATTTGAGTAGTCGATTCCGCTCTGAGTTGTGGCAGGTAACTCGTTAAAACCTGGGGGAGGACCAAGGGCATACATGGTAGATGCAGGGTGGGTGGTTACTGGAGCTGTGGGCGCAGCTGAGATAGCCGGTGCCGTCGTTACTCGCTCCGGCGGGACATACTGTCGAAAAACGTTTGGTGGTATTTGCAATGGGTTGACAAAAGAAGGTGTTTGGATTGTTGTTGCGGTTGGCACCGGTGGCGGCAAGTTGACAGGGGAAATGGGCTGAAATTGGGCGTTCAGCTGATTCAGGGTGTTATTCGAATTTAACAGCTCAAAAATGCTACCATGAATCAATATTAAATGTCAGTTACGTAACGAAGCTCCACAGTCAAAATATTGAAGCACTTGCTCCACAGCTACCTTAAATGAACTGAAACTTATATGCAATACAGAAAATATATGATTGTCTAAATGGGTGAATAAAAATACATACGTACATGAGCCTTGTAATTTTTCACCATTCTTGTCTCGGCGTGTGAAGCAATGTAACGGTAATTAATTTGGTTCCAACTTTAATTAACACGGGTTTTGGCACCAATTTGTAGCGTACTGGGTTACACGTCAATAGCAGCTGGTAGACTTCGTAGGTCAGGTGCCTAAGTTTTGCCCAGTAACTACAAAGATTAGGCAACACGAGACAATGCAGCAGCGTCTGTTTATTGAACAAAACACAAAACAGTATTGTTTATCAACAGACAATAAACGGCAAACCCGGTAAATAACTTAAAAACGTCAGGGGGGAGGAGTCTTGAAGAGCTAAATGACTGAGTCTAAAGTGGGACCGCTAGCTGGTAGCAAGACTGAGTGACAAAACATATAACCCAGTCTTATATACTGTCTTGTACATGTCGTAGCTAGCTTATTAATAGTGGTTTGGCATTTCTAAATGTCAAGATGTCTGCTATAAAAATGTCAACTTGCCAGCTATGAAAATGTCAGTTTGGTAGCAAGAAATAGAAGTCAATACGTAAGCTAAGATAATTAGCTAATATCTACGTATATTTAGCTTCTGCTACATACAAAAGGTGAAATTATATCATTTTGTATTACTCATTATGCTCATTGGTACTTGTATACGGTTATCCGTTTGTCTGTGAGTTGTCCAAATGAATTTTCAAATTTGGCCATTTAAATTACTGTACAAAGTTTTTAATTTTCTATTCGGCACAGGTTTTAAAGTAGGTAAGTGTAAATAATGTGTCTGTGACCATACCTCGTTCTATACCTAACACAATATTTATGGCAATAATCCCAATAAGTGCCATTACTTAAAGTTTTGTTGTTTCAGCTGGGGATAGTTTCGATAGCTTTCGCTGGGATCTTCTTGATTGCGTTCGGCGTGGAACTGTGGACTGGACTTTGTTATGGAGATAATCGACAACTCAACTGTCACATTCCAGCGTTCATTGCAGCGGCTGTAAGGGTCGCTGGATTTTTGTGTTGTAAATGAGAATTGGGGCCTATGAGACTCGGGGTCTGTGGTGTAGTGGTTAGCATGCTTGACTTCGAAGCAGGCGGCCCGGGTTCGATTCCCGGCGCCCCCATTTCTTTCATTCTTTCTAAATTGGGGCCTCATTTTTTCTTTTAACAAGTGGCGACCGTGACATAAGACGGAGAGGATAGGGCCGGGTCCTCAGGACAGCCCTATCTCCGAACCGTCTTCGGAGGTGGGTTAAGAGCCCCATGCCCTGAGTTGAGGTTGGCACTTCAATCAATACGCTACTCGTGCTGTGTGCAGTATGAATGTGTACATAGTCTATTTCTTGTGTGGTCCCTCGGTTAAGGGTAATCCAAAAACCCCTCGGTTTCGGTTAGGGGTGAGCCGGTTAAAACCCTCGGAATTGGTTGGGAATCGTTCTGGGTCGATCGAGAAACCCTGTGGTAGCGGGTAAGCTAGGAAACCCTGAGTGTGGCGTGATTGAAGTAGGCTTGGTGGCCTACGTGTGAATGTGCTCGGCCCTTGAGGCATCGGGTTCGCCCCGGGAGCATGAGTATCGACCGAGTATCGTTGCAGGGTCGCAACGATGTTCGAAGGTGGACCCTGTTGTAAATAAGAATTAGGGCCTATGAGACTCGAGGGCTGTGGTGTAGTGGTTAGCATGCTTGACTTCGAAGCAGGCGGCCCGAGTTCGATTCCCAGCGCCCCTATTTCTTTCATTCTTTTTAAATTGGGGCCTCATTTTTCCTTTCAACATTTGTAACCTCTAGGCCGGAAAGGCACATGTTCGTAGGTTGAAAATAGGATAATTATTTTGGTTCCCGTCTAAATTACTGTTTGATACCATCCAAACTAGTTGTCCAAATTACTGCCGAGTCCCGTCTATACAAACTTTTGTCCTTTGTCAAAAAGGGGCAAACTGTTTGTCGTCTCAACAGGGGTGGCTTATAATTGTGAATTGTAAAGACCACCTATGCAGGACATATGTACCTACATGAACTACCTGAATAACCTAGATATGTGACTTATGGCACAAGGGTAGGTCTAGGATACAAGAATTTAGTTGTACCTTGTTTCTTGTTTACGCCTTGTTGGCTGTCTAACTGTCAAAAACTTTGAATATTCAGAGTGTATAAATTAATTTGACTGTGATAAGTATCTGGATATTTTACATATGTCTATTTTGAACACTAAATAGACAGTTTTTTGTAAAAAAGTTACGTTTCTCTGTAAGAATGCAAAAAAATATAACTGCAAATATAAAGCTCAATTAACTTTTTGTTATACTATTTTAGCATACTTTTGTATTAGTGTTATTACAAATATTGCATTATATTTATCTTTAATGTAATTGAACTATATTTTTCTAGTTATTTTGCGCCATTTACATATCAATCGATTAAGCCTTGTTTGTTTTGTCTAATTACTAAAGACCGACGAAGGAGTTTGAAGGTCACATAGACGGGAACTGTCAGTAATAGGCAGAAAACTAGATGGACGGCATTGGACAGTAAAATGGACGGGAAGAAAAATAATTCCTTGTGAAAATAAAACTTTTTAGTGAAACGCAGCTCAAGTCGAAAACGTTGTAATGTCTCATGACACACAAAACTTGATTACCTACGATTTTTCAATAACAAGGTTGTCAATTTTACAAACTGAACCCAAATTGTAATTACTAAAAATTCCAATAATGGTACATACATACCTAGCAAAGTCTTAGCATATATTCTAATACCCCAACTCAGAATAATTTCAATAAAGCTACCTCTACGTAATAGAAATATTACTGAGTTGACTTACTGTATCGATTAAGGTGCAGGATGGTTATTTATACTTGCAGCCTGTAAAAAAAATCACGCCACTAATAACAAACAAGTAAAAGTTTGGTGCAAAATGTAATCACTAAATATTGCAGCCTGCTGTTAATTCATTAACCAATTCCGTATTCTACGGCAAAGCCTGTTGCGCAGCTTAAAAGAATTACAAACAGCAAAAATGTAGTTTTCGAGACGCGTGCGACGTGGCGTGGTGAAAAGTTATATGAGTCAGTCTAAATGTAGGTATATATATATATATATAGTTAAGGGCGACGGTAGGGATATATATAAATGAGACGGTATTCGAATTTCTTCCTTTTGGGGAAAAAGATCGGAGTTCCAATCCTACATCCAAAACTATTTTAATCTCAAAGAGCACAAACTCTTGTAACAGAGATTAAAAATGATTTAGATGATCAAAACAGGCTGATACCACACTTTGATCCGAGCTTAGAAAGCTCAAGAAGCGATTTTCAAAACGCTGCAGCCTTCCATATTAACTTTTAATGAAGCATTAGCGCATTGGGTTTCGTAACATATAGTGAGTTTCATCAGCAATTCTGTGATCTGTGTGTGCTATGCATTCTGCATGGAGACAACAGACACACTATAAACGCACATACTCAGACACACAATCAGTCTGCAGCATCACAGCAGGAAAGTAAATGCACAGTAACAGCGAGACAGCAGACACGTTGTGTCAACACTGTAATAGCCTACATAGTCTTCAGCAGTGACACGCAGACGTAAATGTACTGAAACACACAGTAAAACATACAGCCGCACACACAACGCGTACTTTGCACTGCAGCACACAAATCATAGCAGAATGAACTTAAATACCTGTTGCGCTGTGGCGCAACAGGAAAAAATCAGCAGCGTGATTTATCTTGTATATACTTTTGCCAGCTAAAGCGACATACGGCTGGAAGTATGAATCGACCCTAGGGTTGGATTTCACAAAGGTGGTTTTACTAAACCACGGTTTTACGTACGTTTTTATATGATTTGCACATAATTTCATTACGAAATATACCTAGCCTGATTCGTTATAAATTTTGCGATTTTGCTTAAACTATGGTTAGCTCAGCTGAAATTTTAGCAGAACACAAACCTGCTGTGCTGGAGGTCTCAAACTTCAACTGCGCTAAAACCATGGTTTAAGAAAATGTACGAATAACGAAATAATCAGTAACGAATCCGGCGATAGTTCGTAATGAAATTATGTGCAAATCATATAAAAACGTACGCAAAACCAAGGTTTAGTAAAACCAACTTTGTGAAATCCACCCTAGGTGCTATTTTTCATATATGTAATTGTGATTTCAACTTCTAGGCCTTTCTGCTGCTCTCTAGCATTCTGTGCATCGTAGATGGCGTGTTGAGCTGGATACGCAAGCGTTAGCTAGATTTTTGACGACATCGGCATCACAGCTAGAATATTATGCAATCATCCGATTTACTGATCATCTAGGCTCGATTTACCCTTGGAGCCGGCTAATTGTATAACTACGCTCTCAGCGTACGATTATATGAATGCAATCATTATCTGTTTATATAATTTTTTGTGTCCAAGAATAATATAAAAAATGATCAGTCTTGTAATTTTTTGAACAGTACTTTTGCTCTTTTGTAACTTTTTGTCATAACATTGATCCCTGATTAAAAGCGCATTAAGATGTCCTGATTCATTCATGATTGTAATGCTAATGATTCACCAGTGGTAGCTCAAACAACCAACGATAGCAGACTCACGATCTGCAGTCAAGAAAGGGAGTGGGAATTCTTACAGCAAGAAAGACAGCTTCATCATCAGCATGACCCAGGGGGGGATTCGAAACCACCCATCTCTGGATCTGCAGACCAGCGCTCTCCATTTGACCTACTGGGCCGATGATGAGCTGTCGTAAATCCCCTGAAGTACTAAAGGAGCCTATCTTAGTTCACAGCATATCACCTTGCGCTAATACCACATTACGCTAATAATTAGGAAGAACACGCATTCCAATTTATACGAGCGCTTGCGCTTTCACCACATTACTGCCAAGAGGGAGAGCCGTTCTTCTACAAGAGTGAGACACTATTAGTGAAAATAAACCACTAGCTAAACACACAAACAGTATATTAACCAGTATATTCTAGTGCTGCAGCCACCAGAGTAAGGGTAAATTCATACTTGCAACCGTAATGTCCGTTCAGACGGGAACATTACGAAATTACAAACATTACAAAATGCGAAAAAATCATGCCACTGGGTATGCTACTTTATACATTAATGGCGAGTGATTTTTTGACGGGCTGAACGGACGTACGGCTGTAAGTTTGAAATGAACTGTTGCAGAACGTTGAAAATGACAGAAAAACTGGCGAGTTTGGCAAAAAAGGCTCAACACTTCAGACTTGCAAATAATTTTCGCAGTTTTGGTAAATATGAAAACAATTATACTCATTCACGAAAGTTATATCGATTCACATGATTGGAACATTTAGAAGAAAAATTCCAATTTTAGTTAGGTGCACAAGAAAATTTATATATTTAACGAAAACAATGGTGCCAAATGCTCAATTGAAAAATCAAAAATAATTACCAAATATTCAATTACTGATTTTCACTGTTTTTGAGAGAAGAATTTTATGACAATAAAAAAATATTTCAACAGAACGATGAAAAACACAGCAGCTAACAGCAATTACACCACGAGCGTATATACAGATAAATACCAAAAGACAAACGTGTTATGTAGGTGCGTTTAAAACAAAATCGTAAAACAGTTTAGTTAGAAGGTACTTAAGGGGGGGCGGCTACCCAGGTCAAAAATCAAAGTTCTCCAAATTTGCTTATTTTCACATATGTTACTCCCCCAAGGCACCCGAACCTCAGATAAGAACAATTAAGCTTGAAGGTGCCCTTTTGGTTCAGTGCGTTTGGCAGTGTATTTACATAGGCAAAAGTACACAAAAAAGGCTAAAAGTAGCCCTTAGTTGGACAGTTCCAGCACAAACCACATAAAACCAATCAGCCTGAAACTTGGCATAGTAGCAGCTCACATGTATGCGCAAAATCGTATGATCCGGATTTTAGATATGTATTTTCAATTTTAAATTCGAGGGCGAAATGTCAAAAAATGGCCGTTTTTTAGGCCCGCCAAATTTGAGTGATTTCACGTTTGGAGTCACTGCTCAGGCCATAAGAAAAAATTTAAAAAAGTGAATCATAGTGGTCGAGATATGATATTAGGCTATCGAGTCATGTAAAAATCAGCTTCGTCAAGATTAACAAAAATTTCGTGTAAAGGAACGCTTTGTGAGCACAAAAAACTTTTTTTTGCGCCTATGATTTACACGTAAATTTGAATTTTTGGGAGCCCCTAGTGAAAAATTGGCAAAAGCATTGGTTCCAGTTTGTTACATCTGCGATGCGCCTCTACTGGGGCTACATTGTGTGCAAATTTGAAGCGAATCAGAGAACCTAAAATTTTCACTTATATAGGTAGCCCCCCCCCCTTAATTCCGCAAAAAAACAATGCATTCTTTTTTTGCTAAGTAGAACAACCCCAATCAGGGGGTAGTTTCAGAAGCAGGGTTGGCAAGTCTCGGGTTTGCAACCGAGACCGAGACCGAGACCGAGACCGAGACCAAGCAACCGAGACCACCCAAACGAGACCTACGAGACCGAGACCAGCCCTTGGGGGTCCTTTTTTCAAGTTTCAATTTTAAAAATTTGAAATACTTTGAAATGTGAAAAAATAGTGATTAAGTTACAAAAAGTGACCATCAGGTTAGGTTTATGAGTGTATGACTTGCGAAGTTGCGAGAAACTTAACATCGTAAACGACTGCAAGCATGAGACTAGGTAATTGACAGCCGGACTATAGGATTATTTTTCCGCAATTCTGTCAACTTTTGGAATGTTTTAAAAGTTTCGCACACTTCTTCGCATACCACAGTGTGTTTTATAGTGCATTGCATACATCTATTCGCACTTTGACAGTCTTACTCAGGTGCCAGCGTAGAATCGTCCGTGCTGGTGCAGTGGTGCTACTATCAGAAGTGCTATTAGGAGCATCATCACGGACCAGAAAAGTTTCTCCAGCTGACACAGTTAGGTGGGGGGAAGGTTCGATGCCTTAACCACTCCATAGCCCAAAAAGCGATTGTGCCTAGGTTTTTTCAGATACTTAATGCTTTGACATGCGTTGAGAGGTTGGGGCTCAAGAAATTCAATTAAACTGCCACCCAATTCGCGCTTTGTAACGTTGCTGAAACCAGCAAATGTTTAGGTACAAATCAACTACGAAGTTAGCAGTTAGCACTGTTTGGTAAATGATGGTCAGTATTTCTATATACTGTTTAACATTATGCTTGAGTGGTTCCACATACAAATGCAATATCGCTAAGTCAGACAACCCATTCTATGTAGCTCAAACTTTAATTAATAGCTTGATGTACAAAGATTAAACTTGAAGTTATCTTGCCCGCGAACTGACATTTTTCTGCGGCAGACAGTTTTGACCATTCCATGCTTGGCATTCTATTTGGAATCTTAAATCGTAAAAAAATCTTCGTGATCGTAAAAAATTTTGAAAACTTCCAGCCTCATCTGAAATACCGAGACCACCCTATGGCAGGTCTCGGTTTTCCTACCGAGACCGAGACCGAGACCGAGACCGAGACCAGCCTAGTCTCGGGTTTTTTACGAGACCGAGACCGAGACCGAGACCGAGACTGCCAACCCTGTTCAGAAGCTTTACATAAGTCTTCACATAAAGTCTTACATAAATTGAATTAATGGGAGAACTTATAAGAAGGTTACGAGAAATACATAATGTGTTTCAGATATCTGCGCATTACCTTCCCATAAGTTCTCCCATAAAGTTCTCACAAAAATTATATGCTCTCGCTGGAAACCGCATGGAGTGTGCACACACACGCACTCGCACAATTAGATGCCTAGCAGCACGATTGCAGCTTTGATTTACGTGCTGAGGGTGCGCTCATTTAATTTTCAATTGAAATAATAATGAGTAGGTTTGTTATTTGATTTAATTATTTAAGGTAGCGCTCAGCAACAAAACTCATGTTCGGCGCTCAGCTCATGCAATAAATAGCAATACCAGTTGAATTGTACATCAAACACACATAAAAAACTTATTTACAATACAGTTTAGCACTTCAATGTGAATGCGTCCGATTTTATGTCCATGTCGAATTTCCTATTCACACCAATTTTGTTTTTGACCTAGCTCAGCGAAACTTCAACCAATTTTGACGATTTTGGGATCAATAGAAAGATCTTTCAAAAATCTAGACATGATTGCTTTTTGATTTTTTATTTCTATTTTTGATTTTGCAAAAAATCGATTTTTTCAAAAATCAGTTGTCTTTAAGCGACTACGAAAAGTGCTGCGAGCCAAAATTTGAAAATCGAAAAATTTTCACGTCTGCATTTATATTCTTTCTTTTATTGTGCAAGTTTTAACTCGATCGCAATCGGCAGCTGGGACCCAGGGGGTCGTTTCAGAAACTTCACATAAGTCTTATGGGTCCCATAAAGTCTTACATATCGTTATAGGTGTTTCAGAAGCTTGACATAACTTCTGGATCACATCATGTTCTATCATAAATTTATGTTTTCCACCTAAATTTATGGGTAGCCTGATAATTACTACATAAATTTATGTAAAGACTTCAGGCTACTCATAAAATGCTAAATGTGGGTGCCGAGTTTTCTCATAAATTTAGGAGAACGTGAGGGCACCCATAACTCACCTTTGAGCTAAATAATTGGTACAAACCTCAAAAAAGCATGAAAACTGGTTCTCTGGGTAGAGCATAAAGTGGCATAGTTTAGGGAATGTATTTTTTAAAACTTTATTGAACTTTTCTGAAAAATCTGATTTTAAGATTTTACTATAAAACGACAGCAGCAGGTATGATGGTAACTGTTATGCGCTTGAATAATTAAATCCACTAACGAACCTATTCATTACTTTTTAAATTGAAATTTTAAACGAGCGCACCCTCAGTACGAAAATCAAAGCTGTGATCGTGCTGCTAGACATCTAATTATGCGAGCGCGTGTGCGTGCGCATTCCATGCGGTTTTCAGCGAGAGCATATAATTTTATGTGAGAACTTTATGGGAGAACTTATGGGAAGGTTATGTGAAGACTTCTGAAACACTTTATGTACCACTCGTTCATTGTTCATCCTGAACAACTTTCCTTCAAGACATTATGGTCAAAAATGTCGCTGAAAAAAATCAAACGCCAAAGTCGGTTCCCCTGAGCGCCACCTTAAGCGCATAAAAGTTACTACCATACCTGCTCCTGTTGTTTTCTAGTGAAATCTGAAAATCAGATTTTTTAGAAAAGTGCAATAAAGTTAAAGAAAATACGTTCCCTAAACTATGCCACTTTATGCTCTACCCAGCAAACCAGTTTTTTTGAGGTTTGTACTTATTATTGTATTATTTGTACTTATCATCAAAGGTGAGTTATGGGTACCCTGACGTTCACCTAAATTTATAAGAAAAACTGGCACCCACATTTAGCATTTTATGAGCAGCCTGAAGTTTTTAAATAAATTTATGTAGTAATTATTAGCTCGCTCTTGCTCAAAAGTGTAGTTTCAGTCAAGTACTTTAAGGTGAAAAAGACAGCTATTAATTTCATTGAGTCAATCAAAAGTTATAGCACGTTATAAAAACTGTCGAAAACGTAACTACCACCTTAAACGTGAAAACTACCCAGTTGTTTTGCTATGCTAACTCTGTCGGTAAATCAACTATCTCCTGTATTAGTACACTTTAGGGCCATAGTAATACTCGTAGCAGTGAGAATTTATTTTATAATCCCAGTAAATATGTTTTACTGGCACATATTTTCAGGGCCATATCATTAATTTTTCTCCTAATACTAGTAATACTCGCGCTCCTAATGTTGCATCTAATCGTAAAAGCTGTTGTATTAGTTGTAATTCTCTATTATTTAGTTGACACAAGTTTGTCCAAATATGTCGAAAATTTTTAGTTTCCATAAAATAAAAGTTCGTTAATAAAAACTCTAATTTGGCAGTTAACGTCTTATTTATGAAGTTTTCGGCAAACTGAGAGTTATTTTTTAAGTCGATTTTATTGTATAAAATAGTGCAAACAGTTTTTGAATCTAACTGTATGGCTACGCCTTGCTCTGTTAGGAAAGTGTTGTGAAGAAGGCAAGGAAGCGTATAATGCCGCGTAAATGTCAAAGCTCCTTGAATCTCATTAATTGCAACTTGGTTATCTGTGTATTTGGCCTTAACATTTTCTAGAAATTGATAGGAGCATGCACTACGCAGATTGGTTGATTTCAAATTAAAATACCAGCAGAAAAGTTACAAAAACCTTTGTGGGCAGCGCAGCCGCCGGTGCTACCTAAATCACTGATGACATTATTTCCATCTAACGTTGTATAAATGTAAATAAGTAAATCTAAGTATAAATGTACGTAATTCTGTGCCGAAATCGTAACAACACCATCTGTATTTGATACTAAATGCATGGTGTGTTGTCCGAACAGCTGCGGATAACTGGTAAAGTACCTTGGATGTAAATGTTTTTGTTGCGATTGAGTGTTGGCATGCCTAGACATCTACTTCCTCTAAACTATGCTCATTGAAAACAATACTTTTAGATCCAAATAAGCTTTTTTGTACAAAGTTCGCATATATAATAATCTGCGGCAGTACAAATCTGAATCCACACTAATATTATAAGGCAGAACATTACCACTGGTCATGTAATGGCTCTAAAATATTCTTTATTAACAAACAAATGTACTTGCTCTCTTGGAAAAATTCTGTTGAGATTATCCTGCGTGTCAGCTGTTTTGGTGGTCTCTGATGACTTGTCGCCCTTTTGGAGTTTCTAATGCGTCAAATTGTAATGTATCCCGCTAGGATCTTCTTCGGGTGTGGCGTAGTTGTTGTGGTGTCTGATCAATTTGCTAGCACAATCGCTTGAAAAATCCATTTCTAAAATGCACTCCCAGCAGAGTAAGGACGCCACTGTGCCTGAGACAAAAGTATCAATTAGTGTTTGAAGTTGTTGACGTAAATTTACTTCTTTTCTAATTCAATAGTACTTTCAGGCTCTAAAAACTCTTCATCCGACAAAACTTCTGCCTGACAATACTGTTGCATGTAATGTCTATTTGTTACAGAATAAACAGAGTTTTTAAAATGTTTTTGGTTGCTTTTGCATTCAAACCCTTTAGTAGGAATGCATAAAGGCAGTCTCTGGAAACTTAGTCCAGACTATGTCCAAGCCCTTATTTCAGCACTTTTTTAAATTATTTAAAAATCTAAAACTTCATGACTGTTGTCAAAGATCATGCGCATGTTCTTTAGTTGTTTCAACCAATTTTAACAAGGTTTTTGTGAATTGAGACAAGCAAATTTAAGCTATCAGTGGCTATAGCTTTTATGTAGGATGTGTCAGCTTTCGTTTTATCACGTTTTACAGTAGAAACAATTTTTTAAAATTTTAATTGCAAAATCATTATTACTATCGTAGTAATGCTTATTTACACAGCGTGAATGCATTGGCATGCACCCACCAACTTAAAATAAGTTTTTATAACTGCAGCAACAATATTTCAGTGTAATTTTTAAGACTCAGGTAAGACTACCTTTTAGAATACCGATTAACGTCAGTCTTCGGACTCTAAGTCTAGACCCAGTCTTGAGTTCGTCTTACATTTTTAACGCGTGCAAACATTAACTGATATTTTGTAACGATGGCCTAAGGCGTTCTGTTAAACAGTGTCCAGACTGCGTTTAGCTAAGGGCCATTTCATAAAATCGAATAAATGGATTAGATTAAAATTTGTTTTGCCAAAAACACATGACATAGTTTATGAATTTATACGAATTTTGCGATAGCGATTATTTGTGGCACCTCCCGCTTGTGCACAAAATTTTTTAAGTCTATCTCGGGGGGCAGCTGGTGCCTACCAGACGTGAGCACTACATATATAAGTCCCATAAAAATTATGCTCATTGGTCCCCCTGTTACGCTCTTGTGCCGTAGCGACAGGGCTCTTATTTTTTATTTTTATTTTTTATTTTTATTTTGTACTAATGCATGATAAACACTGCAGTAGGGTGCTTGCACTTAACCAAAACTCACCCTTGTCTGAAATTGCATGCTTGCACTGAACCCTTCCTATCGCCCAAGAGTAGCAGAAGGCCAGCATAGGGGCACAATACACGTGTTTTAGGAGCTTGTTACATATTTCGCTTTTATTTCAGTTTCCGTGGTGAGTATCTTGCTTTTTTTGTACAATATGCAGTATATAATTTAAATTTGCACAGTAGCATGCCGTTTGCCTTAATTATCACTCCCCGCTTTGGTATATGGTGTAGTTAATGTTGCAGATGTACCTATTATCACTTTTTTACCTTTGCATGGTTTTTTGCTGTTTTGCTTTCTTGTAGTTTTAGGCAAAGCGGCACGTCGCTAGGATATTCGTACACGTACTGGACA
Organism: Trissonchulus sp. WLG1_4; assembly: GCA_030248245.1. Classification (NCBI taxonomy): domain Eukaryota; kingdom Metazoa; phylum Nematoda; class Enoplea; order Enoplida; family Ironidae; genus Trissonchulus; species Trissonchulus sp. WLG1_4. The sequence goes on from JASANF010000434.1 coordinate 28,812, forward strand.
TGGCGCTCAGATGCACACAGCATTTGGAACTTGCCAAAAAAATAAATAAGCTTTTGTATGCATGGTCAGCGTCATGGTTTATAGCAAGTCAGTTTGCTTTGTTTTTCGGGTGTGTTTTGCTATATGTATGCTTTTGCTTGCATGTTATTATTTTTAAATTTGTCGGTCTCCTCTCTGAGCAAGGAACCCCTGTATATATATCAAACTTTTATGGCATTTCCATTCTGTTGTTTTTTGTTTTCCTGTCCCCCCCCCCGCCGCCCCCCCTTATATGTACATTATACATTATACTCAAGCGGGGAGTAATTAAGGGCAAACGGCCATGTTACTGTGCGAAATTTAAAATTATATACTGCATATTGTACAAAAAAGCAAGATACTCACCACGGAAACTGAAATAAAAGCAAAAAGATATGTTAACAAGCTCCTAAAACACGTGTTATTGTGCCCCTATGCTGGCCTTCTGCTTACTCTTGGGCCGTATGCAGGGACATGTTCATGTGCAAGCATGCAATTTCAGACTAGGGTAAGATTTTGGTTAAGTGTAAGCACCCTACAGCAGTATTTATTATGCATTAGTACAAAATAAAAATAAAAAATAAAAATAAAAAAATAAGAGCCCTGTAGCTACGGCACAAGAGGGTAAGAGGGGGACCAATGAGCATAATTTTTATGGGACTTATATATGTAGTGCTCACGTATCATAGGCCACCAGCTGCCCCCCGAGTTTGTGGAGAAGGGAGTAGAGAGATAATGGGTATCGGAGAATTCGTATAAATTGATAGAGTATGTCATGTGTTTTTGGGAGAAGAGATTCTTAATCTAATCGATTTATTGGATTTTATGGAGTGGGGCTTAGGTAAACGGAGTCTGGAGAGTGTTTAGCAGAACGCCTTAGGCCATCGTTACAAAATATCAGTTAATGTTTGCACGCGTTAAAAATGTAAGATGAACTAAAGAGTGGGTTTAGACTTAGAGTCCGAAGACTGACGTTAATCGGTATTCTAAAAGGTAGTCTTACCTGAGTCTTAAAAATTACACTGAAATATTGTTGCTGCAGTTATAAAAACTTATTTTAAGTTGGTGGGTGCATGCCGATGCATTTACGCTGTGTAAATAGGCATTACTACGATAGTAATAATGATTTTGCAATTAAAATTTTAAAAAATTGTTTCTACTGTAAAACGTGATAAAACGAAAGCTGACACATCCTACATAAAAGCTATAGCCACTGATAGCTTAAATTTGCTTGTCTCAATTCACAAAAACCTTGTTAAAATTGGTTGAAACAACTAAAGAACATGCGCATGATCTTTGACAACAGTCATGAAGTTTTAGATTTTTAAATAATTTAAAAAAGTGCTGAAATAAGGGCTTGGACATAGTCTGGACTAAGTTTCCGAGACTGCCTTTATGCATTCCTACTAAAGGGTTTGAATGCAAAAGCAACCAAAAACATTTTAAAAACTCTGTTTATTCTGTAACAAATAGTACATTACATGCAACAGTATTGTCAGGCAGAAGTTTTGTCGGATGAAGAGTTTTTAGAGCCTGAAAGTACTATTGAATTAGAAAAGAAGTAAATTTACGTCAACAACTTCAAACACTAATTGATACTTTTGTCTCAGGCACAGTGGCGTCCTTACTCTGCTGGTAGTGCATTTATAGAAATGGATTTTTCAAGCGATTGTGCTAGCAAATTGATCAGACACCACAACAACTACGCCACACCCGAAGAAGATCCTAGCGGGATACATTACAATTTGACGCATTAGAAACTCCAAAAGGGCGACAAGTCATCAGAGACCACCAAAAGACAGTTAACACGCAGGATAATCTCAACAGAATTTTTACAGAAGCAAGATACATTTGTTTGTTAATAAAGAAAATACATTTTGAGAGCCATTACATGACCAGTGGTAATGTTCTGCCTTATAATATTAGTGTGGATTCAGATTTGTATTGCCGCAGATTATTACATATATGCGAACTTTGTACAAAAAAGCTTATTTGGATCTAAAAGTATTGTTTTCAATGAGCATAGTTTAGAGGAAGTAGATGTCTAGGCATGCCAACACTCAATCGCAACAAAAACATTTACATCCAAGGTACTTTACCAGTTTATCCGCAGCTGTTCGGACAACACACCATGCATTTTAGTATCAAATAGAGATGGTGTTGTTACGATTTCGGCAGAGATTTACGTATATTTATATTTAGATTTATTTATTTATATTTATACAATGTTAGATGGAAATAATGTCATCAGTGATTTAGGTAGCACTGGGGGGTGCGGTGCCGAGAAAGGTTTTTGTATCTTTTCTGTTGGTATTTTATTTTGAAATCAACTAATTGGTAGTGGATGCTCCTATCAATTTCTAGAAAATGTTAAAGCGAAATAGAGAGATAACAAGTTGGAATTAATGAGATTGAAGGAGGTTTGAGATTTACGGGGGATTATACGCTTCCTTGCCTTCTTCACAACACTTTCTAACAGAGGAAGGGGTAGGGATAGAGTTAGATTGAAAAATTGTTTGGACTATTTTATAAGGTAAATCGAGTTAAAAAATAACTCTCAGTTTGCTGAAAACTTTATAAATAAGAGTTAACTTGCAAATTGAGAGTTTTTATTAACGAACTTTTATTTTATGGAAACTAAAAGTTTTCGACATATTTGGACAAACTTGTGTCAACTAAATAATAGAGAATTACAACTAATACAACAGCTTTTACGATTAGAATGCAACATTAGGAGCGCGAGTATTACTAGTATTAGGAGAAAAATTAATGATATGGCCCTGAATATGTGCCAGTAAAACATATTTACTGGGATTATAAAAATAAATTCTCTTACTGTTACGAGTATTACTATGGCCCTAAAGTGTACTAATACAGGTGATAGTTGATTTACCGACAGAGTTAGCATAGCAAAACAACTGGGTAGTTTTCACGTTTAAGGTGGTAGTTACGTTTTCGACAGTTTTTATAACGTGCTATAACTTTTGATTGACTCAATGAAATTAATAGCTGTCTTTTTCACCTTAAAGTACTTGACTTAAACTACACTTTTGAGCAAGAGCGAGCTAATAATTACTACATAAATTTATTTAAAAACTTCAGGCTGGTCGATAAAATGCTAAATGTGGGTGCCAGTTTTTCTTATAAATTTAGGTTAACGTCAGGGTACCCATAACTCACCTTTGATGATAAGTAAAATAATACAATAATAAGTACAAACCTCAAAAAAACTGGTTTGCTGGGTAGAGCATAAAGTGGCATAGTTTAGGGAACGTATTTTCTTTAACTTTATTGCACTTTTCTAAAAAATCTGATTTTCAGATTTCACTAGAAAACAACAGGAGCAGGTATGGTAGTAACTTTTATGCGCTTAAGGTGGCGCTCAGGGGAACCGACTTTGGCGTTTGATTTTTTTCAGCGACATTTTTGACCATAATGTCTTGAAGGAAAGTTGTTCAGGATGAACAATGAACGAGTGGTACATAAAGTGTTTCAGAAGTCTTCACATAACCTTCCCATAAGTTCTCCCATAAAGTTCTCACATAAAATTATATGCTCTCGCTGAAAACCGCATGGAATGCGCACGCACACGCGCTCGCATAATTTAGATGTCTAGCAGCACGATCACAGCTTTTATTTTCGTACTGAGGGTGCGCTCGTTTAAAATTTCAATTTAAAAAGTAAATGAGTAGGTTTGTTATTTGATTTAATTATTCAAGCGCATAACAGTTACCATCATACCTGCTGCTGTCGTTTTATAGTAAAATCTTAAAATCAGATTTTTCAGAAAAGTTCAATAAAGTTTTAAAAAATACATTCCCTAAACTATGCCACTTTATGCTCTACCCAGCGAATCAGTTTTCATGCTTTTTTGAGGTTTCTACCAATTATTTAGCTCAAAGGTGAGTTATGGGTGCCCTCACGTTCTTCTAAATTTATGAGAAAACTCGGCACCTACATTTAGCATTTTATGAGTAGCCTGAAGTCTTTACATGAATTTATGTAGTAATTATCAGGCTACCCATAAATTTAGGTGGAAAACATAAATTTATGATAGAACATGAGGTGATCCAGAAGTTATGTCAAGCTTCTGAAACACCTATAACGATATGTAAGACTTTATGGGACCCATAAGACTTATGTGAAGTTTCTGAAACGACCCCCTGGGTCCCAGCTGCCGATTGCGATCGAGTTAAAACTTCACAATAAAAGAAAGAATATAAATGCAGACGTGAAAATTTTTCGATTTTCAAATTTTGGCTCGCAGCACTTTTCGTAGTCGCTTAAAGACAACTGATTTTTGAAAAAATCGATTTTTTGCAAAATCAAAAATAGAAATAAAAAATCAAAAATCAATCATGTCTAGATTTTTGAAAGATCTTTCTATTGATACCAAAATCGTCAAAATTGGTTGAAGTTTCGCTGAGCTAGGTCAAAAACAAAATTGGTGTGAATAGGAAATTCGCCATGGTCATAAAATTTGACGCATTCACATTGAAGTGCTAAACTGTATTGTAAATAAGTTTTTTATGTGTGTTTGATGTACAATTCAACTGGTATTGCTATTTATTGCATGAGCTGAGCGCCGAACATGAGTTTTGTTGCTGAGCGCTACCTTAAATAATTAAATCAAATAACAAACCTACTCATTATTATTTCAATTGAAAATTAATGAGCGCACCCTCAGCACGTAAATCAAAGCTGCAATCGTGCTGCTAGGCATCTAATTGTGCGAGTGCGTGTGTGTGCACACTCCATGCGGTTTCCAGCGAGAGCATATAATTTTTGTGAGAACTTTATGGGAGAACTTATGGGAAGGTAATGCGCAGATATCTGAAACACATTATGTATTTCTCGTAACCTTCTTATAAGTTCTCCCATTAATTCAATTTATGTAAGACTTTATGTGAAGACTTATGTAAAGCTTCTAACAGGGTTGGCAGTCTCGTCTCGGTCTCGGTTTCGGTCTCGTAAAAACCCGAGACGGCTGGTTCTGTCTCGGTCTTGGTTTGGTCTGTAGGTAAACCAACCTGCCATAGGGTGGTCTCGGTATTTCAGATTAGGCTGGAAGTTTTCAAAATTTTTTACGATCACGAAGATTTTTTTACCATTTAAGATTCCAAATAGAATGCCAAGCATGGAATGGTCAAAACTGTCTGCCGCAGAAAAATGTCAGTTCGCGGGCAAGATAACTTCAAGTTTAATCTTTGTACATCATGCTATTAATTAAAGTTTGAGCTACATAGTATGGGTTGTCTGACTTAGCGATATTGCATTTGTATGTGTAACCACTCTAGCATAATGTTAAACAGTATATAGAAATACTTACCATCATTTACCAAACAGTGCTAACTGCTTACTTCTAGTTGATTTGTACCTAAACATTTGCTGGTTTCAGCAACGTTACAAGCGCGAATTGGGTGGCAGTTTAATTGAATTTCTTGAGCCCCAACCTCTCAACGCATGTCAAAGCATTTAGTATCTGAAAAAACCTAGGCACAATCGCTTTTTGGGCTATGGAGTGGTTAAGGCATCAAACCTTCCCCCCCCCCACCTAACTGTGTCAGCTGGAGAAACTTTTCTGGTCCGTGATGATGCTCCTAATAGCACTTTGATAGTAGCACCACTGCACCAGCACGGACGATTCTACGCTGTGCACCTGAGTAAGACTGTCAAAGTGAGAATACTATGCAATGCACTATAAAAACACTGTGGTATGCGAAGAAGTGTGCGAAACTTTTAAAACATTCCAAAAGTTGACAGAATTGGTGAAAAATAATCCTATAGTCCGGCTGTCAATTACCTAGTCTCATGCTTGCAGTCGTTTACGATGTTAAGTTTCTCGCTACTTCGCAAATCATACAGTCATACAACCTAACCTGATGGTCACTTTTTGTAACTTAATCACTATTTTTTCACATTTCAAAGTATTTCAAATTTTTAAAATTGAAACTTGAAAAAAGGACCCCCAAGGGCTGGTCTCGGTCTCGTTGGTCTCGTTTGGGTGGTCTCGGTTGCTTGGTCGGTCTCGGTCTCGGTCTCGGTCTCGGTTGCTTACCCATACTTGCCACCTGCTTCTGAACTACCCCCTATTGGGGTTGTTCTACTTAGCAAAAAAAGAATGCATTGTTTTTTTGCGGAATTAGGGGGGGGGGCTACCTATATAAGTGAAAATTTTAGGTTCTCTGATTAGTTTTAAATTTGCACACAATGTAGCCCCAGTAGAGGCGCATCGCAGATGTAACAAACTGGAGCCAATGCTTTTGCCAATTTTTCACTAGGGGCTCCCAAAAATTCGAACTTACGTGTAAATCATAGGCGCAAAAAAAAGTTTTTTGTTCTCACAAAGCGTTCCTTTACTCGAAATTTTTGTTAATTGCTTGACGAAGCTGATTTTTACATGATTCTATAGCCCCATCTCTTTACCACCACATATCCTCTAAAATAATTTATTACCCACTCAGCGACGCCAACCACAAAACACCCAACTAATTCAGCCCCCAAAACGACTGCCATTTTCACATCTCCCCCCAAATTAAAATTGAAAATACATATCTAAAATCCGGATCATACCATTTTGCGCATATATGTGAGCTGCTACTCTGCCAAGTTTCAGGCTGATTGGTTTTATGTGGTTTTTGTGTTTTGCAATTGTCCAACTTAGGGCTATTTTTAGCCCTTTTTTGTGCTACTTTTGCCTATGTATACACTGCCCAACGCACTGAACCAAAAGGGCCCCTTGTTTAATTACAACTTTATCATCTCAGGTTCCATTGCCTCTGGGGGTCATATGTGAAAATAAGCAAATTTGGAGAATTTTGATTTTTGACCTAGGTAGCCGCCCCCCCCTTCCAGTACCTTCTAACTAAACTGTTTTACGCATTTTGTTTTACGCACTGCACATAATACGTTTGGTCTTTTGGTATTCATCTGCATATACGCTTGTGGTGTATTTGTTGCTTAGCTCTATGATTTTCATCATTTTATTTCAATAATTTTTTTTTATTGTCATCAAATATCTTCTCTCAAAACAGTGAAAATCAGTAATTCTCAATATATTGGTAATTATTTCATAATGATTTTTTAATTGAATATTTGGCATCCATTTGTTTTATTTTACGTTAAATATTATCAATTTTCTTGTGCACTCAACTAAATTTAATTTTTTCTTCTACATGTTCCAATCATATGAATCAATATCATTTTCGTGATTGAGTATAATTGTTTTTCATATTTACCAAAACTGCAAAAATTATTTGCAAGTCTAAAGTGTTTAGCCTTTTTTGCCAAACTCGCCAGTTTTTCTGTCATTTTCAACGTTCTGCAACAGTTCATTTCTACTACAGCCGTACGTCCGTTCAGCCCGTCAAAAAATCACTCGCCATTAATGTATAAAGTAGCATACCCAGTGGCATGATTTTTTCGCATTTTGTAATGTTTGTAATTTCGTAATGTTCCCGTCTGAACGGACATTACGGTTGCAAGTATGAATTTACCCTTACTCTGGTGGCTGCAGCACTAGAATATACTGGTTAATATACTGTTTGTGTGTTTAGCTAGTGGTTTATTTTCACTAATAGTGTCTCACTCTTGTAGAAGAACGGCTCTCCCTCTTGGCAGTAATGTGGTGAAAGCGCAAGCGCTCGTATAAATTGGAATGCGTGTTCTTCCTAATTATTAGCGTAATGTGGTATTAGCGCAAGGTGATATGCTGTGAACTAAGATAGGCTCCTTTAGTACTTCAGGGGATTTACGACAGCTCATCATCGGCCCAGTAGGTCAAATGGAGAGCGCTGGTCTGCAGATCCAGAGATGGGTGGTTTCGAATCCCCCCCTGGGTCATGCTGATGATGAAGCTGTCTTTCTTGCTGTAAGAATTCCCACTCCCTTTCTTGACTGCAGATCGTGAGTCTGCTATCGTTGGTTGTTTGAGCTACCACTGGTGAATCATTAGCATTACAATCATGAATGAATCAGGACATCTTAATGCGCTTTTAATCAGGGATCAATGTTATGACAAAAAGTTACAAAAGAGCAAAAGTACTGTTCAAAAAATTACAAGACTGATCATTTTTATATTATTCTTGGACACAAAAAATTATATAAACAGATAATGATTGCATTCATATAATCGTACGCTGAGAGCGTAGTTATACAATTAGCCGGCTCCAAGGGTAAATCGAGCCTAGATGATCAGTAAATCGGATGATTGCATAATATTCTAGCTGTGATGCCGATGTCGTCAAAAATCTAGCTAACGCTTGCGTATCCAGCTCAACACGCCATCTACGATGCACAGAATGCTAGAGAGCAGCAGAAAGGCCTAGAAGTTGAAATCACAATTACATATATGAAAAATAGCACCAAGGGTGGATTTCACAAAGTTGGTTTTACTAAACCTTGGTTTTGCGTACGTTTTTAAATGATTTGCACATAATTTCATTACGAACTATCGCCGGATTCGTTACGAATTTCGTAAATTTTCTTAAACCATGGTTTTAGCGCAGTTGAAGTTTGAGACCTCCAGCGCAGCAGGTTTGTGTTCTGCTAAAATTTCAGCTGAGCTAACCATAGTTTAAGCAAAATCGCAAAATTTATAACGAATCAGGCTAGGTATATTTCGTAATGAAATTATGTGCAAATCATATAAAAACGTACGTAAAACCGTGGTTTAGTAAAACCACCTTTGTGAAATCCAACCCTAGGGTCGATTCATACTTCCAGCCGTATGTCGCTTTAGCTGGCAAAAGTATATACAAGATAAATCACGCTGCTGATTTTTTCCTGTTGCGCCACAGCGCAACAGGTATTTAAGTTCATTCTGCTATGATTTTTGTGCGCTGCAAGTAAGTATGTGGGCGCGCGTGGTATGTTTTACTGTGGTTCAGACATTTACGTCTGCGTGTCACTGCTGAAGACTATGTAGGCTATTACAGTGTTGACACAACGTGTTGGCCTGTTCCTGTTACTGTGGCATTTACCTTCCGCTGTGATGCTGCAGACTATTGTGTGTCTGAGTATGTGCGTTTATAGTGTGTCTGTTGTCTCCATGCAGAATGCATAGCACACACAGATCACAAGAATTGCTGATGAAACTCACTATATGTTACGAAATCCCAATGCGCTAATGCTTCATTAAAAGTTAATATGGAAGGCTGCAGCGTTTTGAAAATCGCTTCTTGAGCTTTCTAAGCTCGGATCAAAGTGTGGTATCAGCTTGTTTTCGATCATCTAAATCATTTTTGATCTCTGTTACAAGAGTTTGTGCTCTTTGAGATTAAAATCATTTTAGATGTAGGATTGGAACTTCGATATTTTTCCCTAAAGGAAGAAATTCGAATACCGTCTCATTTATATATATCCCTACCGTCGCCCTTAACTATATATATATATATATACCTACATTTAGACTGACTCATATAACTTTTCACCACGCCACGTCACACGCGTCTCACAAACTACATTTTTGCTGTTTGTAATTCTTTTAAGCTGCGCAACAGGCTTTGCATGTAGAATACCGGAATTGGTTAATGAATTAACAGCAGGCTGCAATATTTAGTGATTACATTTTGCACCAAACTTTTACTTGTTTGTTATTAGTGGCGTGATTTTTTTTACAGGCTGCAAGTATAAATAACCATCCTGCACCTTAATCGATACAGTAAGTCAACTCAGTAATATTTCTATTACGTAGTACAAAACATTTATTGAAATTATTCTGAGTTGGGGTACTGGAAGATATGCTAAGACTTTGCTAGGTATGTATGTACCATTATTTGGAATTTTTAGTAATTACAATTTGGGTTCAGTTTGTAAAATTGACAACCTTGTTATTGAAAAATCGTAGGTAATCAAGTTTTGTGTGTCATGAGACATTACAACGTTTTCGACTTGAGCTGCGTTTCACTAGAGAAAAGTTATATTTTCACAAGGAATTATTTTGGTTCCCGTCCATTTTACTGTCCAATGCCGTCCATCTAGTTTTCTGCCTATTACTGACAGTTCCCGTCTATGTGACCTTCAAACTCCTTCGTCGGTCTTTAGTAATTAGACAAAACAAACAAGGCTTAATCAATTCTGATATGTAAATGGCGCAAAATAACTAGAAAAATATAGTTCAATTACATTAAAGATAAATATAATGCAATATTTGTAATAACACTAATACAAAAGTATGCTAAAATAGTATAACAAAAAGTTAATTAAGCTTTATATTTGCAGTTATATTTTCTTGCATTCTTACAGAGAAACGTAACATTTTTTTGCGAGAAAACTGTATCTTAGGTGTTCAAAATTAAATTAAGTGGGAGTATATTGCAGAATCTTGTAGCAGTCAAACTAATTTATACACTCTGAATATTGCCAAAAAAGTTTTTGACAGTTCAACATCTGGGCGAGGCGTAAAAAAACAAAAAAAAAAAAACAATTACCTAAAATCTTGTATCCTAGAGAACAACCCTTGTGCCATAAGTCACATATCTAGGTTATTCAT